>CAUYRH010041660.1:0-42168 GCA_963574655.1 Perodicticus potto | reverse complement strand
GTCTCCTCCTTGGATTGATTTCAGTCTTTCTCTTCTGTGGGTATGTATTAGATCTTCTACTGGTTTCATACTAGAAGTGAGTACATTGGTGTTCTAGACTTGATAGATCGAACTAGTACTTGCATTATGCTCCATAGGTGTGGTCTTCCTATTAACCCTCCCTCTATCACACCACCCCCTCCATTCCCCTCTCCCTCCCCTTCCCTCCTTCATCCTAGGCTATAGTTGTGTTTCATTTTTCACATGCCCGTGTGAGTGATTCTAAATTGGTTTCACAATTTAGAAACACTAATTTAGTGTGGTAGTGCTGAGTACATTGGATACTTTTTTTTTCCATTCCTGAGATACTTTACTAAGAAGAATATTTTCCAGCTCCATCCATGTAAACATAAAAGAGGTAAAATCTTCATTTTTTTTTTTTAATGCTTTAGTATTCCATGGTATACAGATACCACAATTGATTTTTTTTTTCTTTTTCTTTTTTTTTTTTGGCCAGGGCTGAGTTTGAACCCACAACCTCTGGTATAAGAGGCCAGCACCCTACTCCTTTGAGCCACAGGTGCTGCCCCTATACCACAATTTATTAATCCATTCATGGGTCAGTGGGCACTTGGGCTTCTTCTATGACTTGGCAATTATGAATTGAGCTGCAATGAAGATGAGCTTTTTTGACTTCAGAGTTATTAAACTGGGACTACCCTTACATTTTACCTTGACGAGAATAGTAAGAGTACCTCTCCAGTAGTCAGCTTCCAATATGTGTCGGGTACTATATGAGCTATTTTTGTAGGTATGATTTATCATTATCCATTAAGCCTATTATAGAAAAGTTGAAAAATATAGACGGGTAGAAAGAAGAAAAGTCACTTATTTTTCTTTCATTTTCCATTGTTAACATTTTCACATATTATCTTATGATATTTATGTATTTCTTTACATAATAGTGATCACAATTTACATAGGTGATGTTACTCTAGGTGTTATAGTCATCTTTTTTCCACTTAACCTATTAACTTAAACAGACTTTTATATTATTAAAAAGTCTGTTGAGATCAAAATGTTTTAAAACTTAAGTTAGAGCTGCCTTTATGGAATTGACTAATGCCTCCCAGGACATAGAAGCTACTTTTAAAAATGAATAACCCTTAAATGAAGTCCACAGCCAATTCATGTTCCCTCGTAATAAAGAGAATATTTTCTGTGTTATTGCATGTCACAGAAATCTATTACTAAAGGGTTTAACGGTCAAAATGCTCAGTTAATCAGAGTCTTGAGTTTCTCATTCCTCTAAAAGAACATACTTTTAGCAGTTCTGTGAATGAGTAAGGAGCAGTAGGAATTAAGATTACCTCTATGTTGGCACTACTTGATACAATTGATATCCTTGTGGGGTTTTCATTCTAATATGAGTCTGTGTAGAAGACACATGTAACCAACCACTTGGATCGTGTAAAAAATGGTAAACTTTCAGTGAAAAGGAATGGTGCTTTGATCCTTTGTCTTTGAACTGTTTAGAAACACTGTTAAAATATGCATAGGACATCTTAGATGGAGTACAATTTTTTCAAGGTCTTGACAAAGTAACTTTACATAGCCAAATAAATCCTAGCTCTTTTGAAGAGTGTATTAATGAGTTACGGCTAATAACCTAATACTCTTTAGCTATGATTAAAGATTTGTCTTGGTGGAAACTGAGAGCAGTTTTATAACCCACCAGTCATATTGTGTGACACTGAACAGTAATTTCGTGTTTGAATAAACTACTACTTCTATGAAGTTTATCTTTGTTTCTTGAACCAATGATTCTTGTTTTGCTTGTTTTGAACTTTATATAATGGAACCAATTCTACAGTGTGGTATTTTGCTCCTTAGAATGAAGGTACCATGCATTCATTTTCACTGCCCTACAGTTTTTCATTTTCCCTTCTGTTGATACACACACACACACGTGTGTGTGTGTGTGTGTGTGTGTGTGTGTCACATATATTGTTTACAGTTTTGGGTTTTTAAAAATAATGCAATGTGACTGATTTTTTGTTTGTTTGTTTTTGTTTTTGTTTTTGAGACAGAGTCTCACTATATCACCCTTGGTAGAGTGCTATGGCATCACAGCTACCTCAAACTCTTGGGTTTAAGTGATTCTCTTGCCTCAGCTTCCCAAGTACCTGGTAGTACAGGCACCCGTCACAATGCCCGCCTATTTTTTGTTGTAGTTGTCATTGTTGTTTTAGCAGGCCTGGGCCAGATTCAAACCCACCAGCCCCAGTGTATGTGGCTGGCACCCTAACCACTGAGCTATGGACACCAAGCCTGACTGACTTTTCTTATATTCGTTTCCTGGCATATATCCTTGGTATTTACCAAGGATTAGAATTGCTAAGGATTAGGGTATTCACATAGTCAACATTACTGGATAATACAAAGTTGATTTCAATACCTATGATAACAATTTCCACTCTCACTTGGTAGCATATAAGGTTGCAGTTCACATTCTCACCAGTGAGACTCTGAACGGTCATAGTTTCGCACGAATTTAAAGTAACGTGTGTATGCCATAGCTACTCAGTATTCTCACTGTAGTATGACAAGAGCCATAAACAATACCTAGATGAATGAGTGTGGCTGTGTTTTAATACAAGTTTATTTATAAAATCAATAGTAGGTTGATTGAGATGAATCATCTGAGACTGGAATTTCTGTGTGGACAGATTTATTTTTAATTTATCTCTCTTTTTTAAATTGTTGGTATTTCATTAAGGTATTTTATTCCTCCTTGCATCAGTTTTATTGGTTTATATTTCTAGGAATGTTTCAATTTCATTTAAGCTTTCAAATTTATTAAATAGTTCAGGTACCATGTATTGCATTTATAATATCTGATGTTTTTTGGTTACTGTTGCTATTTATGTTTTTGAAAGATCAAAAACATCTTGATCTTCCTTGCTAAGAATTTTTAGGTTCTATTAGCCTCCTCAAAGAACTATCTTTTAGCCTTTTTTTCATCTTTGTTTACCCAGTCTTTTGACTGTCAATGACATGACAAATAGAATACTGACAGTAGGATTCCTTGCCATGATCTTAAAGACTTTGACTCTTTTCTTTTATTATGATGTAGAGTTTGGGGAGTTTTTCTTCTTTGCGTATATACTTTTTTGTATAATTATTAGTTATTGGTTTTGTCATTATTTTATTATTTCCTTTTCACAACTTCTTTAGGTGTAATTATTCATTTAAAAAAATTTTTTTGAGATAAAAACTTGGTTCATATTTTTTAGCCTTTTGTCATTTTCTAAATATATGCATGTTAAGGCTATAAATTTTCCTCTTAAGTACTAGTTTACCTTCATGTCAAATATTTTGATTTGCCTTTTTTTATTAACAACTTTTTTTTGCCCCTTTTCTTTTTTTTTTTTTATTATTTTTATTCTTTATTAAATCATAGCTGTGTACATTAGTGCAATCATGGGGTACAGTGTGGTGGCTTCATATACAATCTGAAATATTTTCATCCAACTGGGATAACCTTCATGGGATTTTCTCGTTTATCGTGTGCAAACATTTCTGTTCTGCATTTAGTAGGTTTCACCTGTCCCTTCTAAGATGCACCATAAGTGTGATCCCACCATTTACCCTCTCTCCACCCACCCCCTGTCTATTAACAGCTTTATTGTTAAAGCTATTTGATCTTTGCATCTGTGATTACATCTTTGACACACATTTAGAAGTTTATTTCTTGATTTTAGTTACATGGCCATGTATAATTTTTTATTTCCATATCTGTTATCAGGAACATGGTCTGTATGATGCTAATTCTTTGTAATTTATTGAAACTCACTTTATGGCCAAATATAGTAAGTTTTCCTGAATGGTCTGTGAGAGTTTGGGGGGGAAAATATGTCTTATAATTATTGACTTCAGTATTATTTAGTTATGTTATTTATGTGTGATTAAACAAGGAGGTTGGTTTTCTTGAAGTCACAAATTGTTAGTAGTTTTATTTTGTTTGTTGATGAATTAAATGATTTCTTATGCTACTAATGCTTTCAGTCTATAAGTTTTTCTTTTAAGGGACAGGGTCTCTCTCTGTTGCCCAGTGGCAGAATCATAGCTCAGTGTAACCTTGAAATCCTGGGCTCAAGCAGTCCTTCCTGATGTTCCTTGCCACAGCCTCTGAAGTAGTTAAGTTTATAGATGTATACCACTATGCCAAATAATTTAATAAAGTCTTTTGTAGAGGTAGGATCTCACTAATTTGCTCAGACTGGTCCCAAGTTCCTGACCTCAAGCCATTCTCCTGCCTCAGCTTCCCCAAATCTGGAATTATAGGTGTGAGCCACTGTATCTGGCAGGTCTTAAAATCAATTTAGACAGCTTTTATTACAGCTACTATAGCATATTTTTAGTTGCTATTCCCTTTATATATATATTTTATGTATCATTATACTTGTGACTCTTCCACCTCTCTATTTTAGCTATGTGTTCTTTAAGTACTACATGGATTGATTTTTTTTTTTAACCTAGCCTGATAATATTTGTCTTTTAACAGGAGCTTTTAGTCTGTTTACGTTTATTGTAATTATAGATACATTTGAACTTAATCTTTTTATATAATACATTATACATTTTTTATTATATATTTTTATATTTTATATTATATGCATTGTATTTTTCCTCTTATTTCTTGCTTTTATGTGGATAATTTTTGCTTTATTTTGTCTATATTATTTTACAAGTTATATACACTATTCTAATTTTTTTGGTATTAACTCTAGAAATTTGATCGGAATATTTCAAATTCTAAAGATACTTAGGAGAAAAGCAAAGAAAATGATTAATACAAGGGAACTTTGAACACTTTAATTCCCATCACCTTATTTGTTTTTTGTTTTATCGAGACATAGTCTCACTCTGTTGTCTGGGCTGGAATGGCGTCTTAGCTTGCTGCAACCATAAACTCCTAGGCTCAAGTGATCCTTCTACCTCAGCCTCCCCAACAGGTGGATTCTAGGCCCACACCACCATGCCCAACTAATTCAAATTTTTTTTAGTTGAGACAGGGTTTCACTATGTTTTAAGTTGGTCTTGAACTCCTGGCCTCAAGCCATCCTCCCACCTCAGCCTCCCAAAGTGCTAGGATTATAGGCATAAGCCACTGCACCCAGCCTTTATCATCTTATTTGTTGCGTTATATTTTAATTCTGTTTTTAACACTAGCAAATTATATTATTATTATATATAGCCATAGTTTATTTAGGTTTAACCACATATGTTCCCACTTTTTACTCTTCATTTTTTCTTGTATTTCAGATCTTCCCTCTTGGATCACTTTTATTCTAGGTAAATTATATCCTTTAGAGGTTTTTTTTTTTTTATTTGGAAAGATACTTTTTTTTACTCTGTGAATGTTCAGATTGACAATTTTCTCTTAAAATATTGAGAATGTTATTCTTGTGTCTTCAAGATTTTATGTTGTTGCTGTTGAAATATCAGCTGTCATTTAACTGTTGCTTTCTTGAATGTAATTTGTTCCTTCCCTAACTGTTTTTGTCTCTTATTTTTTTGTGTGTGTCTTTGATGTTCTGCAATTTAACCATGCATTTAGGTTTACATTTCTTTTCCCATGTCCTGCTTAGGATTCACCATGTCCTTACATCTTTGAATTGGTGTTTTTCATCTGTTTTGGAAAATTTCCTGTTCATTTTCTTTCTTCAAATATTGAAGTTATGCACTCTTGGTTAGAATATGATATAAGGCACATTTCTTTTTTAGGGTATCACATCTGGAGGCACATAATGTCCATCTGCCCCCTAATTTGTGATATTAATTTTGATTACCTAGTCAAGGTATTTTTTTGTTTTCCCATTTATAATTACTATTTCCTCCCCTTGAACTATTAAGCAGTCTCTGGAGAGAAATTTTAAAAGCATAGAAATAGTTTATCTATGAGCAAAATTTCCCCACAATGTTTAGCATCCATTGATTATTCTTGCTTGAAAGATAGTTGTAAATGATGATTTTTTCCAACTCTAGCACTTTATTCACATTTATCAGTCCTTAGCATTTTGATGTAAGCAAGACCTCTATCTTTTTTCCTTTCTCTAAAAAAAATTACCTAATTGAGAAATATAGAATAGTTATATATTTTTGTGTTATAATAACTACATTTTATTATTGAGTATATTGTGATGTTTTGATATATGTTTACAATGTGGAATGATTGAATTAGCCATCACTTCACATATTTATTATTCCTTTTTTGTGGTGAACCCATTTAAAATCTACTTTTTTAGCAATTTTGAAATATACAATGCATTGTTATTTATTATTGTTACATTTGTACGATAGACAACTAAAGCTTATTTTAGCTATTTGAAATGCTGTTGCCCTGGGTAGAGTGCCGTAGCATCACAGCTCACAGCAACCTCAAACTACTGGGCTAAAGCGATTCTCCTGCTCAACCTCCCAAGCAGCTGGGACTACAGGCACTCACCATAATGCCTATCTATTTTTTTTGGTTGCAGCCATCATTGTTTGGCAGGCCCGGGCTGGATTCAAACCCGCCAACTCAGGTGTATGTGGCTGGCGCCTTAGCTGCTTGAGCCACAGGCGCCAAGCCACTTTTTTTTTTTTTTTTTTTTGCAGTTTTTGGCCAGGGCTAGGTTTGAACCCGCCACCTCCGGCATATGGGGCCGGCGCCCTACTCACTGAGCCACAGGCACCGCCTGAGACTTTGTACCTTTTGATCACCCTTTGATCCTTTTCCTTTCCCCATCCATCCTAGCCTCTGGTAACCAGTCATCCTTTTTTGTACTTGCATTACTTCAGCTCTTTTAGATTCCACATAATCTAAAATCATTAAGTGAGTTAATGCATTATTTGTCTTTCTGTGTCATTTCACTTAGCATAATGTCCTTTATTGTCATCCATGCTGTCACAAATGACTAGATTTCCCCCTGAATAATACTTCATTGTGTATGTACCATATTTTATTCATTCATCTGATGATGAACATCTAGGTTGCTTCTATATCTGCTATTGTGAATAATACTACAGTGACATTGAAGTATAGATATCTCGTTGGCATAGAAATCCAGTTTCTTTAGTTATTTTCCCAGAAGGGAATACTGAATCATAGGGTAATTCTATTTTTAATTTTCTGAGACATCTCTATATAGTTTTCCATAATAGCTATATTAATTTATATTATTACAAATAGTGCATGAGAGTTCTCTCTTCTCCATACCCCTGTCAATAGTTGTGATCTTTTATTTTTTTGATAATAGCCATTCTGATAGGTAAAAGGTAATATCTCCTTGTGGTTGTAATTTGAATTTCCCTAATGATCTGTGACAATGAGCATTTTTTCATCTATGTGTTGGACATTGTGTACCTCTTTGGAGAAGTATTTATTTAGATTCATTGCCCATTTTTTTGATTGGGTTATAGGTTTTATTGATGTACTGACTTCTTTGAGTTCCTTATATATTTGGGAATCTTCATATTAGTTTTATGCTTTGCTGATAGTTTCTTCTAAATCCATGGTTTGTCTCTTCATTCAATGATTTGTTTCATTTTTCTTGTCTTTTCTTTTCTTTTCTTTTTTTTTTTTTTTTTTCGAGACAGAGTCTCACTCTGTCACCCTGGGTAGAATGCAGTGGTGTCGTAAGTCACAGCAATCTCAAATTCTTGGGCTTAAGCGATTCTCTTGCCTCAGCCTCCTAAGTAGCTGGGACTACAGGTGCCTGCCACAACACCTGGCTAGTTTTGTTGTTGTTGTTGTTTTAATTTTTAGAAGAGATGGGGATCTCACTTCAGGTTGTCTTCAATTCCTGATCTTAGGCAATCCACCTGTCGCGGCTTCCCAGAGTGCTAGGATTACAAGCATGAGCCACCATGCCAGACCTATTATTTGTTTTTTTTGCTGTACAGAAGCTTTTTACTTTCTTTTTTGGTCTTGTTGCCTCCTGTGCTTTTAAATGTATATTTAAGAAATCTTTGTCTAGACCAATATTTTGGAGCATTTTTCCTATGTTTTTTCTAGTAGTTCTGTAGTTTCAGATCTTACACTTAAGTCTTTAATCTATTTAGAGTTGATTTTTTATGTGGATAGAGATAAGTACATTTTTCATTCTTCTGCTTGTGGATAGCCAATTTTCTCAGTACCATTTATTAAAGAGACTGTCCCTTTTCTATGCTATGCTTTTGGCATCTTTGTCAAAAGTCAATTGACCATAAATGTGTGGATTTATAACTGTCTTCTCTATCCTGTGCTATTGGTTAGTGTGTCTGTTTTTCTGCCAGTACCATACTGTTTTGTTTACCATTGTTTTTTAATAGATTTTGAAGTCAGGTAGTATGTTGTTCCCTTTTCTTTTTCTTTATTTAGTACATACAGATTTGAATTTTTCCAAGCATCTTACTATCATCATTACTATATTTAATAATGTTAGTACTCATATTGTCCAAGATTTGGCCAGTGACATCTAAACCAGTTCCTGTGTCCTTATGGCGGACCTTATGGCGAGGTCCTATTTTTTAAGCACTTTCCTACTTTCTCGCACAATGCTATATCATTTTGTATTTACCCTGCCTTAGCTCTAGAGTCACAAAAACAAATATTGAGAGTTTTTTCATAATTGTTTACTCTTAATAAAAGATTTTTCTTCTCCTCATCCTTCTCCTTCTGGAAACATGATATGTATTTAGATTCTGTGCCTGAAGCATTTGCACTGATTTATGTATCTTTCTGTTGTGTCCACTAGCTTTTGCTCACCTTTTGTGTTTCCTTACTTCTTTGGTGATTTTTGGAAATTGCTCCTGTTTTCTGGGCTTTTGATTGTGAATTCAAATTTTTTTCCTGTAATTTTTAGGAATTCTTTGACACCTGGAATAAAGGTGGCTTTTATAAAACATTCGAGTCTTTCATGCTTCTAGTGCTGTTGCCAGCAATGAGACTCTTTTGTAATCACAGCTTGAAGTTTTTCAGACCTCTTCATGTAAATTAAGGCTTTAAAGCTGTGTGAGGGTCAGCTTGTCATTATGAATTATCAGAAGAGCTTTTTTCTCCCATTTGAGATAGATTTTTATTGCAGTTTACTTGAGGGGTGGGGTAGTTTATTTCCAGTTCCCCTGGTACTGACTGTGTATGTCTTTAGTGTCTAGCTCCATTGGGAAGTCTTGTATTAGATTTCTTACCTTGGGTGGGGTACTGTATTCTTGGTACTATATTCTTGATTTGTGGATTTTTGAGGATTTGAAAATAAAGGTAAGTCCACCTAGTCTGACGGATATTCTTAAGCTAAAAGCAAAAATTAAAGATGTTTGGTTTTTTTCTCTTTGCTTTATTTTTGACATAAGTATAGCTTACTTTTTGTCCAGCTCATGGATATAGATTAGAAGAGTATTCAGATTCATTCTATTTCACATTTTGTTTTCAGTGGAAATATCAGTCTTAATGACTAATCTCCCATGGTATCCAGTTGGAAATCACCTTGATCCTGACAAACACTGACCCTCTGCCATCTGGGCCAAAATATACTACTATAAAAATCAAGTAATTGTGTTCGTTCATTTTCCAATAAAATAAAATTTAAACATAAATACAATTAAATTACTTATTTCATTCCTGTCTTCACTCATATGCTTTCAAACAAGATTATATTATCCTTCCTTCTTATGTGGAATTAGTTTTTCATTATTTCATGAAGCTCTACAAATAGCTTCTTGTTTTGCAGAGCGCATCATGAATTCCAGGTGCTTTGCAACCTGATCAAACTTGAGAACTGCTGATGCAATCAGACTTAATCACTTAATGTTCTTCCTAAGCACCCAATGCTTTCTTGCCTCTATAACCTATTCTCACTGCTCCCTATATCCCAAATGTCATCTATTTTGTATGTGTTTGAATGTCACCATTTCTTATTTGGCAAATGCTTCAAAAGCTGCTGCTTCCATAACGCTTTCCTTTACTTTCCTCTTTTGACTTGTATAAGCTTCTTTACTAGTTTGTAAGCTGCTTAAGAGCAAGTTCCCAAAACGTTTTACCTCTGTTATATCTTATGTAACAAGAGTATTCTCATAGTCCAGAGTAGATGGGTGTTTAATATCTGTTGAAGGAAATGGAAAGATAGCAACATAGTGGGATAATTATATTTTTGTCTAGTGGATTTTTTAGCATATAAATGTTTTAAATCCTAGAATTGATTAGTGGTATTTCAGTTGAAAGAGTCTTTCCCCTTTTCCTTTTAGCATAACCTCAGAAAGATTAGATGAGTAGGGTTCAGTGGGAATTGGTTCCTTCCACCCTTAAGAAAATCCTGTTTGGGGATACAGTCATTGTTCTGTGCCATGAAATCACCTTGCTGGCCTTTAAAAAACGAACAATGGAAGGCCAGCACGGTGGCTCATGCCTAGCGCTCTGGGAGGTTTAGGTGAATGGATTGCCTGAGCTCACAGGTTCGAGATAAGCCTGAGCCAGAGCAAGACCCCATCTCTAAAAATAGCCAGGCATTGTAGCAGATGCCTTCTGGAGGCTGAGGAAAGAGAATCGCTTCAGCCCAAGAGTTTGAGGTTGCTGTGAGCTGTGACGTCGTGGCACTCTACCATGGGTGACAAAGTGACACTATCTAAAAAAAAAAAATGAAAGAAAGAAAGAAAAGGAAAGAGACTAATTGCAAAAATTAATTAATCATTAATTAAACCATGAAATAAATCATCATTACCTTTTCTACTTTTCTTCCCAAGGTACTCCTTTTGATATTTACATTCCATTCCAGAGCCCCACAAATAAATGAATCTGTACTCCTTTTGCAAACAAAGCTTTCTTTTTGATATATTTTATAACTTCAGCTGACACGTGAAGGAGTTGTTTTTTTCCAGAGTTGGTTTCATGGTAATATCCTTCAAAAGCTCACATAAAATTTAACTTCTTTCTCTTTGTTGTTATGTTATACATTTAATGGGTTTTATTCTTCATTTCAGCCAGCCTATGGAAGGAAACAGAACATTTTTGTAGCAAATTAGAATAGTATTTTGTTGCATATTTTTATTGAAAAGTACCTTCGGCCTTGTGTTGTCAGAGCTAAAATGAGAATAAATCATTTTCCAAGGTTTATTTGTATGCACTAAGAAAGAATAATGCCCAGTTTTCTTAATTATTGGGTATGGTTGTATGTGTAAGGAATTAGGCTGTAACTTTCCCTCATGTTTAACAGCATTTTTGCTGAAAACTTTAATAGACTTAAGTGTACTGGAACTAGGGACTGAAATCTTATCTTTCCCTGAACACCCGGGCTGCTTTGTTATGGTGTTTCCATTTGTGGTGTAATGAATGTGTAGGACGCTAATGATGTGGTCTCTAGGTGTTCTCCTACTGCACAGAGCACTGATAATGAGCTGTGAGTAATCGGGTACGAGTCCCTGAAGATGAATCCTGATTACCTTCGTGGGGCCATTCCGCTCTGCTCTCTTCCTCCTTGATGTTTCTGTAAAGAACATTTGGATTTTGAAGAGAGTATTGTGTATTTGACTTTTAATTAGATTTGCAGTGTGTTGTGTTAATAAACTAGAGCTTCTTTTTCTTCATTTTTCTCTGAGGGGATGTGTGTGATTTTTGGCAAGGTTTCTAGGGGAGGAAAAAGGGTCATAATGGTCAGCCATCCTGGTGCTCCTGCCCTTATGCCCCAGTTGTGATGGACAGATTTATAGTAGGTAAAGGTTGATGTCGTCCTATGGTCCATAGCTACAAGCCACCAGGTATCTGCCAGACTACTGCACCTATTCTGTAAAAGGATGCAGTCTCAAAGTGAAACATGAGAATTGTCAGGGCTGTACCAGGGTACTGGGACTTCAGAAAAGATACATTGGCTGACCTCACCTCAGTACTTACTGTGATCTTAGGGCCAGGATTTATAGAGACCTGACTTGTATTTGGTTCCTTCTGCTTCCTTTTTCCTTCAGGATGGTTCTCTTTATCTCCCTTCCGATCTGTTTAGCCATGCCCTCCTTATCATAGCGTTCAGATTCATCATGAATAGAGGTAGGATAGAGTTCTTAAGCATCTGTAGCCCACCTTGGCCAGCAGTCAGGTTGAAGAGCTAATGGGAAGAGAATCACCTTCATGATGTGCTTTTAGTTTGTTTAGTCAGCCTGGCATATCTCATGGTGTGCTTCTACTATGGTGGGTTATCTCTTCTCTCCCTTATGAGGAAATTAGGCGTCCTCCTCTGCTTTGCTCCCCAGTGTTTCTCAAGCATAGTCCTTATGGGTCTGGTCTTCTTCCCTGCTACAATTGTGGGGCCTGCCTATTCTGAGTAATTTGAGTATTCCAATCTGTGGCTGCAGTGATCTGGCATCATTTCCCTGTATCCTTATCAGGATGAGAGTGTAGGAATTGAGGCAAACTGAAAACTCACATAGGGGCAGAGGTTTCCTACTCATCCCCCATAGGGATTCTTTATTGGCATAGGTGGGCTCTGATCAAAATCCTGGCTGACATGAGCATGGACAATGTGACACAGTTGTTGCTCTGCATCTTATGTGTGACTGCTGCCCCGTTTTTGTTTAGCAAGCTGCTATGCCAATTTACTATGCATGTTGTTACATATTCTGCTCTAATTTGACTGCCATTTTGCTTTAGTGAGACGATGATCGTTTATGGCAGGGCTGTAATGTGTTGTCAGCACAGGTTACTCGCTACTTGTTGGCAGTGGCCTAACATTGCTTGAGACATGGTGTCACTGTGAAATGGTTTGACAATGTTGAGACTATAGTTATGTTGAACAGTACAACTGTAGAAGTCAAGAAAGGGTGTCTAAGAGGAACTATGTTCATAGGCGAAAGATGGAGAAAGAATACTAAGTAGAACAGTGGAAAATGTCTTAAAAGAACATCATTTCACGCAATTTTCATGATTTGGTTTGTTTTCTGGGAACAGTGTTGATTCAGCTGCTGCCAAGGAGTAGAAACACATTTCTGAGTTTAGAAATAAATTTTTTTGAGCATGACCCTGTCTTTTTCTTCTGTGAACACTTTAAGAACGTTCAGCCTACTGAAGAATGCACTAGATTGTGGTAGGTGTTTGAGGCAATGAACTCGGTGGGCTTCCTTCATGAGGTTCCATTTTTGGAACATTTATCTAATGGTATCTTACTACTTCGATGGATCAAGCTGTAGCCTTTCTTAAGTTGTATGAGAATCCTGTGAAAATGGCATTTGTGTTTTGGTGCTAAGAAATTCTTTGGATCTAGCCAAACTTATGATAGCAAATAGATGAGTATAGTAGACAAGGTAAAGTTTAAAAGTGACTAGAAACCATTAGAGTCTAAGACAAAATAACCCTACCAAACTTGATGACGCTTTCAGTAGTTTTGAACACATTTTATATTGGTTACTGGTAATTTTCCCAGGAATCTATGACACTGGCTTTCTAGTTTGGTGAGGCAGCCCCAGAAACAGACTCAGCCCCACCCTGCTATATAGGAATGATGCAGAACAATACCTAACACAGACTTCTCTGGCATATGGACTGGTTCACTTGTCTCATATATTGTAAGTTGCCCTGCAAAAACTCCTTATGACCTCTGATTCTTTTCTTTGATAATATTTCAAGCAAGTGGTATGGAAAAATATTAAAACTCTTAGTAATGACAGTTAAAAGATAAGAGCATCTCTTAGTGGGTAAGGAAGGCAACATTTACATTCTGTCCACAATGGGAGAAACCAAAACACGTTTGAATTTGCTATTTGCAGCTGTCCAAGAGTCTTCCTTTGGTACCACTTACTTCAGTAGAGATAACAGCTTTTAGAACTTCCCTAACTTCTTTCTATCATTTCATACACAAGTCCAGAACTTGGACAACAATAGGCTTTTTTTAAAAGGGGGGAAAATCCCTGCTCAGGTCTTAAACTTGATTATTAGTGTGTCACATCTCATCAAGAAAGAGGAGTGCGGCTGAACTGACAATCAATGAGTGTCATTGGCGCAGCTCGTTATCATGTCAAGGACCTGGCATGCCCACTGAGGAGGGCCTCTGTGCATTCTTTCCTCCCCAAGCTTAATTCCTTCCCCCACTGGTGGTTTTGCCAAATTCTTTCTGCATTGGTGTCCATGCCAGTCCATGGTATTTATGCCAAAGCCTTTGACAGAATAATGAGGCAAATCTGATGACAGTCAGTGTAGCAGATGCCTCTGTGTTATTGACCACTTCCTACCAGGGATGAGCAGAGAAGAATAGTGTCTGCTAAGGGCTTTTAGAGGACTTTTCTGCAAGTGCTAAGTGTTGACATTACTCCAATTTGAATTAGATCTGTTGGAGCTCTAGCTTGGATCATCCAAAGCTGTTGACTCATTTATATTTTGGCCTCATGTTAGTGGGGAAAATAGGTGCCAGCAAGCTTGAGTGAAGTCAGAATAAATGTCTTTTCAAGTGTGAATATGTGGTTGAGAAAGGAGTCCCAAGATCATAATTAAAACTGTGGTCAAAACTGTGAATTAAGAGAGTTGTTCTAATTTGGTATTTTCTTACAAATTTTTAATATTTTTTAATAAAGTGTCGTATGTATTGCTTTAGTATGTTTTCTGTTGCCTATAACAGAATACTTGAAACTAGGTGATTGGTAAAGAAAGGGAATTTATTCCTTACAGTTATAGAAGCTGATACCTCCAGGTCAAGTTGCCTATAACAGAATACTTGAAACTAGGTAATTGATAAAGAAAGGGAATTTATTCCTTACAGTTATAGAAGCTGATACCTCCAGGTCAAGGGGCTATATTTGGTTAGAGTTTTCTCTCTAAAGGGTCCTGAGATGGCACAGGTTATCACATGGGGAAGGGGGAAGATGTGTTACCATCCTAGCTCAGATCTCTCTTCCTCTTCTTATAAAATTCTTGTTCACCTCCCATGATAACCCATCAATCCATTAACCCACAAAGGAATTAATCCATTCATTAGGAAAGTGGAACTCTCATAATCCAATCACTTTTTAAAAGCCTTACCTCTCCATCCTGCCACTTTGGGCATTAAATGTCAACGTGAGTTTTGAAGGGAACATTCCAACCATAGTGTGTATATATATAATCCTAGAATACAGCAATGCCACTTGTAGGTATTTATCTGAGAGAAATTAAAACACACAAATATGCCCACATAGACTTGTACATTTTTCCCAATAGCTAAAAATTGAAAATAGACATTGTCTTTTAGTAGGTGAAAATTATAGTATATCCAGATAGTGATTATGGCAAAGTACTAAAAAGAAACAAACTACTGATATTCACTACAATATGGATGAATTTCAGAAATACTGTGCTGAGTAAAAAGTTAGACACACAAAAAAACATACTCAATGATTTCACTTAATATGAAATTCTGGAGCAGATAAAACTTGTCTATAGTAACAGAAAGTCAATCTATGTTTACCTGGAGCCAAGGCTGGGGGCATTTGCTATAAAGTGGCATGAGGGAACAATATGGGTAATGGAAATGTTCTGTCCTTCAATTGTGGTCGTATTACATGGACATATGCATATGCAGGCCATTACAAATGTTTTGACATGCACAAAAATAAAAAATGTAAAATCTTTGTGAACAGAAACATATGAAGTCCTCCCCAGCAACACCAATAAGCTAAGCAAGTTGCAAACTTGCACAGGTAAATCAAAAATGATATTGTCAGTTGTGTTTCTTAGAAGAGAAATAATGGACTATAACACAGTCTGTCTCAAAACTTTCGTAGTGATCCACATATACACGCCACACACGTATTTGTTAAAATTGATCAAACTGTATACCTTAAATGGTACTTTAAGTATAATTTTTATACATAACTTTTATGTATATAGTACTTTAAGTATAATTAAGTTGATTTAAAGTGCTTATTTGAATCCGCATTCTGCTATATATACATGATGACCATAGAAAATTAAATTAAATATTCCTTCTCTACATTCTCTTATGTATATCCTGAACAAAGCATTCTTGTCACCATATTAAAATATCAATGATTTAAATTTCAGTTTCCCTACTGAACTCAGCTAGTCTAGTAAAATTCTGATTCCCATTTGTTTCCATTTTCTCTTCCTTACTGTTAATCATTACATGTTATTTGAACATTTGAATAAGTGAAGTTTGGATTCAGACAATACATTATAGGGACCTTAGTTGGAAAGTAGAACCCTGGCCTGAGAAGCAGCCCTTTGATCATGAATGGCTGTGAAGTCATTTTGTTCTCTAAGTAATATTTGATAAGATTCATATCTTTTTTTTTCTTTTTTTGCAATTTTTGGCTGGGGGCCAGTATACCTCCAGTATATGGGGCCGGCACCTCACTCCTTTGAGCCACAGGCACCGCCCAAGATTCATATCTTTATATTGTCTATTTGGCTAGTGGTTTCTTCTGTTACTATTTTGGTTTTCAAATCTTTTTTTTTAGTGAAAGACAAAATTTTTTTTTCACACTGTCAATTTTGTACTAAAGAGAGTGTGTAGTAAATGCACATAAGATGTAGTACATTTGATTAAAAATATTTCACTAATATATTATAGAAATTATTTAATAATGAACTCTTTGAAAACAAGGTGTTAGAATTCTATGACTAGTGTCTTTAATAATTAATTTTTAATTTAGTGTTTTAATTTTTTATGTTTTTCTCAAAGACCTGTCTTAGTTATTATTGTGAAATTGATTTTCTTGTTTTCTCTTCATCTTTACCGTATTTTTATGTGTCAAATTAAAGAAAAGGGAAGGCTTAAAACTTACATGAAATATGGCCTGATCTTCAAACACATTAAGTTTTAGAAACTAATTTTGTAATCTATGTGTTTTATAAATGATAATAATACAAATTCTGTATGTCATATCTGAAATCCCTAAGATAATCAGTTACCAAAAAAAGATTTAAAATAATAATAATTTTTATGAGTGATCCATTGAACTAAAACCAAATATTTTCGTATTATAGTCATTGAAGATGATTCCAAACAGTCACCTAGTTAACTATCCACAGTACAGCTATAATCTTAGCCCTTGTATTTATAATGAGGGCAATTCTGGTTCACCAATGACTGGATATGGGACCCTTGGGGCTACTGTTATATTTAAGGACATGAAATATAGTCATAGACCATTCATCATACTTATTCAACTTTGGAAACTTCCGAAGAACTTAAGTTGACAAACATACATAAATTGCTATAAATATTACTAGTTTACTTTTAGCCCCGTATATTGGCATAAATGTTAACTATTATGAAATTGATTCAGTTTTTTTTTGTTTTATTTATTTATTTATTTATTTTTAAATACATGTATTTTATTATTCTTCATTACATTATTTCCCCCCCACCCCTCCATGGTAAGACAGAATTGATTTACAGAAAAGAATAGAAAACACCAAAGCTCCTGGTAGAGGGAGAGATTTCAAGTGGGGAGAGAGAAGCTCTCTCCGTTCCTCTCCCGGTCTTTCCCCGTCTCCTCCTCTAGGCCTCTAGGCTCAGGGTATATATAGGTGTATGGGTTCCTTGGCCAGGAAACGAATGAATACAGTCCCTTCCGAATTGATTCAGTTTTTGTTTTGTTTTGTATTTTAGACAAGATCTCACTCTGTAGCTAGGGCTAGATAGAGTGTAGAGGCATATTAGCTCACAGCAACCTTAAACTCCTAGGTTCCAATGATCCTCCTGCCTCAGCTTCCAGGTAATGCACAGCTAATTTTTCTGTTTTTCATAGAGACAATGTCTTCTTGTATTGCTCACGCTGGTTTTGAACTCCTGGCTTCAGCCAGTCCTTTTGCTTTGCCTCCCAAATTGCTAGGTTTACAGGCATGAGCCACTGCACCCAGACAGGAGGTACATTTAATAAAAGTAGAAGCACAATACACTGAACTATAATGTTCCTTTAGCTGTGGCAGTCACCACACATGGTTGTCCAACAGTTGAAGGTTAACTGCATAGTTTGCAACAAATAACAAACTAGAATTACTTTCATCTAATCTGTTTAATGAAGGCATATATATTATAACATCCTTGGGTCAGTGTAATACATCTTATGTTAAGTTTTGTCTCTAATGAATATTTATATTACATAAATGAGAAAATTGGGGGTTCCCTTGGTAGAAATATGATATTAGTATTTTTAAAGTAAACTTAAATAGGTCAGAATTTTTATCCTCTGGAGAAAATTTCACGTCTGATTAAATAGTTTACATAAACTTAATCTTTTTCTGCTAGATGCATTATAATCTCAGATATTATTCATGTAGCTATTCCTCTGTGAACCATAAAATGTTCATTTCTTCAAAATGAATATGAAGCTCAAAGCATTAGTGGTCTTAAGAGATAAAACTTTATTGCTTTGTGCTTAACATTTTTCAAGTAACTTTGGAAAGCCGAAACAAATTTTGCATTTAGATTAATGGAAGATGTTTTCCATTTGAAGGAACTGGCAAGAGAGCAACAATAACAAAAATCCTCCAAGGTTAAAAGTGTAGTGCTTTTGATTCTTACCAGAACTGTGTTAGCAGAACAATCATTTCTCAGCATGGAAAGGTATCATAATTGGTCTATACAGTGGCAATACTGAAAACGAGTATGCTTCAGAGAAAGCTAATATGACTCTACTTAATAATTTCCCTCAAGAGCCTGAATTTGAATGTATATTCCACCCAGCTTGAGGCAAACAATTTGTTCCTATAAGTTCTAGTGGAAGTTACCAGGGGGTCATGCAATTTATTTTTGTCTTGAATTTTCAAAACTGTGCAGAACTAAAGACACATTCACTTGCATTGTTCCTCTAGTTATTTGATCCAGTTGGCAATGCTGCTTTCTCTTCTCCTCAGTTCTGTTTTCTTGTAGAGTAGAAATGTTCTTAGAATGTTGTGACAAAAAATTCTTCCTGGAGATGTTTCTTCTTTATGTTTGAAGGTCTTGTCTGCTTATGAATGATTGCATTCTTTAGCAAGTTGCTGGCTAAAATGGACTTATTTTTTGTTGTGAGTCTTTTAAAATTTTTTTTAATGTTTTTGTTTGTTTGTTTGTTTTGAGAGAGGGTCTTGCCTAGTTGTGTACTCATAGTTGACTGCAGCTTTGAACTCCTGGACATAAGCTATCCTCTTGTTTTAGCCTCTGGAATAAGTGGGACTATGAGTGTTTGCCCCCGTGGCTAGCTATTTTTTTATTTTTTGAGACTTAGTCGTGTTCCATCACCCAGGCTAGAGTGCAGTGGTATCATGGCAGCTTATTGCAACCTCAAACTCCAGGGCCCCACCAATCCTCCTGACTCAATCTCCTGAGTAGCTTGGAATATAGCCGTGTGCCACCATTCCTGGTTAATCTTTAAATTTTTTGTAGTGATCGTCTTGCCCTGGCTCAGGTGGGTCTCAGTTCCTAGCCTCAAGCAATCAATCCTCTTGCCTTGGCCTCCCAGAGTGGTGGCCTTCCAGAGTAGCTGGCCTGTTGTGAGTCTTTTAATGTGATGTTACTTGTCCTTTTTTCCCAAGATTATCTGGTTGTTACGTATGTTTTATTATGCTGATGTTTTGGGCAGTGGGACTAATTTAAAAATTTATTTATTTTTTCATATTTTAATATCTTTTTATTTATATATCAACATATAGAGAATTTTTTGTAAATATTTTGTGAAGTTTTTTTTTGTTAAATCATAACTGCGTACATTAGTGCATTCAAGGGGTACAATGTGCTGCTTTCATATACAATCTGAAATGTTTTCATCAAACCGTTTTTTAAAGAGGAGAAGGGGGTCTATACTTTTGAAGTGAGTAATGTGAAGGGACTCTTTCTTTTCCTTGAAGAGTTGACACTTTTAGAGGAATGTGTATAGATGTTAGAGGATAGATCAAGTATCAAAAGAGATGACACAGGTCTCTGTTTTGCAAATCCTAGCAACAGGGACAAGAAAAATATAGCAAAATTTTTATAGAGAGTGTAAGGGTTGGTTAAACACTATCATTCTTGTTAACATTGATCCCATACTTTAAAGAAGTGGTACTAAGCTGAGGGTCAAGTTGTCTTAATTCTTTGACAGGATGTGATCTCTGGAATCATACTAAAAATTAGAGTTTGAGGCATTCCTCTTCAGTTTATTTTGTGCTACCCAAATTTTGGTAGCAGCAATGGCTTCCAGTCCTCATATCTAAACACTCAAGAATGGAAACTAATTTTATGATCAGCTTTGCTGCTAATTCTTACCGGTGTAAAGCAAAGAAGAAAAAGAATGGGGAGGCAGGGTACATGATAGGTTTACAGATAGTCACGGTTGGAGACTGTGTTGGTGAGTCTGTTCATGTTGTAAATCTAATACCTACAAGAAAACAACTAATTCTTGATAGTTTCTTGTGAATTAAGCACACACTTAGTCTTTTTATGTAATAAAATAGCATATTCTCTAAATAGCTATTTACTTAACAAAAATGAGTAATATAGTAAAGAATTAGAGCAGGAATATAAAAATAATCACTGAAGAGAAAAACGTAGTATTTCTTTTCTTCACTGTCTTCCTCTCTTGAACTTTTTAGATTAGTTCTTCTAATGAAAAGCCATTTTTTCTGTTTGTTTGTTTCACTAATTAAAAGACTGCGTAAAATGCAGGGTAGGAATGAAAGAGGGGAATGAATGCAGGTGCCCCGTAAGCAGAAATGTTAATCCCTGAATGACTGGGATATTGAATATTGACTGGTACTAGAAGCACTGTTTTATGATATTTAAGTCTGAATGCTGACAACCTCTTAAGAATTCTAATTTTTCTTTTTTTTTTTTTTGAGACAGAGCCTCAAGGTGTCACCCTGGATAGAGAGCTGTGGCATCACAGCTCACAGCAACCTCCAATTCCTGGGCTCAAGCGAGTCTCGAGTCTCCTGCCTCTGCCTCCCAAGTAGCTGGGACTACAGGCGCCCGCCACAACGCCCGGCCATTTTTTGGTTGCAGCAGTCATTGTTCTTTGGCGGGCCGGCCTGGATTCGAACTGCCAGCTCAGGTGTACGTGACTGGCGCCTTAGCCCGTTGAGCCACAGGCGCCCAGCCAAGAATTCTAATTTTTCTTATCTTAAACATTGTAAATTTAGGAAAAACTGCCATTAAAGGCCATTCAAATCTATCATGACAGTTTGTTCTGACTTCTGAATAAGTACTACAAAATAATTTCATTCTCTGTAAGTTCCAAATCAACGAAGGTTGCTGTTTAAGTTATGCATTTTGGGACTACATTCTGAATGATGTCCACTTTGTTGTGCAGAGTACAGGTTGAAAAACTTTATGAGGCAACCCAGCTATTCACTCCCAGGTATATACCCAAGAGAATTAAAAATACATGTTTCTGTGTGGATGTGAAAGCTCACACCTGTAATTCTAGAACTTTGGGAGGCCAGGTTGGGAGGATCACTTGAGCCCAGGAGTTCAAGACAAGACTGAACAACATAGCCAGACTCCCATTTCCACAAAACATTTTCAAAATTTAGCTAGATGTGGTAGCACATACTGTAGTCCCAGTTACTCGGGAAGCTGAGGCAGGAGGATCACTTGAGCCCAGGAGTTGGAGGCTGCAGTGAGCTACAGTCATGCTGCTGCAGTCCACCCTGAATTACATAACAAGACCTTGGCTCAAAAAATATATATAATTCATATATACATGTATATTTGTGTGTGTGTTTCTACAAAAAGTTATATAGAATATTCATAGTAGCTTTATTCATAGTAGCCAAAAAGTAGAAACAACCCGATGAAATAGAATATTATTGAGCCATAAAAAAAAGGGGGAGTACTTATACAAGCTACAACATGGATGAATCTTTAAATAGTTATGCTAAGTGAAAGAAGGCAGACACAAAAGGGTTCATATTGTCTTATTCTACTTATATGAGCTATCTAGAATAGGTAAATCCATTGCCAGGGGCTGCAACAGTGATGGCTTAATGGGTATAGGTTTTTTCTTTTGAGGGTGATGAAAATGTCCTGGAATTAAATAGTGATGGTGGTTTCACAACCTCTAAAGCTACTAAAACCTTGTGAAATGTACACTTAAAAATTTTTAGAGTGACGAATTCTATGTTATGTGAAATTATCTCGGTTAAAAATTCAGTGTAAGAAAAAAATTTTTTTTAATTTAGTGGGGACTGACTAAAAATAGGCATGAGGGAACTTTTTTAGGGTGATGGAAATGTTACAAATCTAGATTATGGTGATAGTGGCACAACTATATAAATTTATAAGAACTCATCAAACTATACTTTAAAATGTGGGTGTATTTTATGCTATGTAATTATGCCTTAATAAAGCTGTTTTTAAAAAACTATATGAGGCATTGCTGAAATGAGGGGCCATTGTCTGAATTTCACAAGTATTGAAGGACAGCTATCACAATGTGAATTTATCATAAATAACTTTGTTAGTTTACTGCCTTTGATTTTACAGAGCCCAAGATACAGAAACACGTTGCCGCTTCCATGTTGAGCCACCTGCTCTGCCCATTGCCATTTGTACATCAACTTCCTAGCTAGAAATGGGCATGTTTCCTCCTGCTACTCTAAATTCTATTGTTGGTGACACTGCAGTAACTGAACTGCTTTCTTCTGTGCAGATATTTGTAAATCAGATTGTATCCTCTTCTTATGCTACGTTGTCCTATAAATCTTGTGATTGGTTTGGTTATAGACATCCCTGTATCAGCTTCTCTGTTCTCCTTTAGTTTAAATATCCGTATGCTGTAGCAAATTGCGTTATGAAATCCTGTCACACTTATTGCTGTTTAGTGCATGGAAATGGCATTTCCTCATTACCAGTCAAAGATAAATTCTAAATGTTGTGATTTTTTTTTCTTGAAGGATAGAATAATGTATTCAAAAATCTTTCCTCTGTAGCATTATTTCTCTGAGCTGTTTTTTCTGAATGCTGATGCCAGATGCAGGCTGCATGGACATTAGTCCCCGGGAAATGTTGCCTTCTCCCCAGGACCAGGAGATTATAGAAAGCAGTGCTGACTCTTGTTGCAGATTCACAATGTGCTGACATGATAATAGGACATGAATGGGCTTTGGAATGCCTTTTTCCTCAAGGAGGGACAGAGGCAGACAGCTCCATGGCCTGAATTTCGTTAGCTGTGTGACAATGAGAGAGATAAGTAGATGTGACAGTTATGAATGATCCTCTGTCATGCACTTGCACGTTCAGACTCAGATAAACTGACACTGCTGTCAAATACCAGCTATGGAGAGCTGAGACCTCTGATGAACCTTCTAATATGGTAAATGGGAGTCTTAATTCTTCATTAACTGGAAGAAGGAGATTTGGCCATGTAATTTTCTCCTTGCTGCCTGTTTTAAAGATTCCAATAACCCAGCATTTACAGTTGACTAGGCAAGGATTGCTTTCCCCCCCTACACTTGCAACATGCAGACTGTGAAATCTGAGGAAACGCCGCTTAAACCCAGACTTATTGCCTTGGTTATCTTTAATGACTTTGAAATGTATTGGCCTCATTATGGAACAGTGCAGTTATCAATTCCTCTAATTAGGTGATGTACTCCCATAAGAAATTTAACATTAAAGCACAAAAATGAACTAGTTAGAAGCATCTATTACTAGCAACCTCAGTATCAATGGTGAGTTGGAGACACTGATTCTTTTACCAACTTTTCAGCACCCTGCCTCTGGCTCCCCTTTGAAGACTACAGTGTGGGTATTTTTTCTTTTACCTTGAGGGTTTTAGCACCTCCAATACCTTTTAATGAATTTGAGTGCTTCTGGACAGTAAACTATATGCTTTGCATTAAATTGCCTGGGAGCCTAGGAAAGAGAAGTGGGTGAATACTTTAACTGTTTCATGTATCAACCCATCTTTTTAAGGTTTAACCTATAGTTTGTTAATCTTTCTTCTTATGTAATTCCATTAAGCTTCCTCTCTGTAAAATAACTTAGCATAGTCTCTTTTTTTGAAGGTAGGGACCATTATTTGTTTATTAAAAAATGATGCTTTTCATATATATTTCAGCTACATTTCTAGAGGAGGAAAATGAGGTTTCAGAGTTTAGGATGCAGTGAAGGGATTTCAGGTCTCTTAACCCTTCTTTACCTCAATCATCCATGTGAACAACAACAAAAAATTATAGCCTCTTCTTTAGGGAAATCGCATAGTTTAGTTAGTGTTTTCTAATAACTTGCAAATCCTTAGAGAAAAGTTACAATAGAAGCATAAGAAATTGCCTTTGGGGTTAGTTTGTCATTGCTATTATTATCATTACTACTACATGGGACTAGTTATACTTTCAAATTGGCTACTTGAAAATGTGTTTCAGAGCTCAAGGAGTAAAATTTGACAGTGCTCAAATAAGAGAGACTATGCTAACTATAAAAATATACGAAAGTAATTTTTTAAAAATATCTGACTCTCTTACTGGCTACCCAGATAAAGATCCACTTCCAACAAGGAAATGTTGGAATTGAAAACTTAATCATCCCTTCTCAAATGGTCACTGAGGAAATTTGCTCAGATATAAAGAACTTGAGTTTTTGTAGCTGTCCTTCAGTGATATTGCATCATTCTGAATCAGTTTTTATCTTTAACCTGGATTTGCTTGGAGCCTCTTGACTACCACCCTGACATAGCAGCAATCCCAGCTACTGCCTGATGCTTGCAAACCCTCTTCCCCTCCTCACAGGGCTTCTTGGTGTTTTACTCTCACCCACACTCGAGCAGCAGTCCTACTTATTGCCACAGCTCCTCTGCAGGTCTGGCTCTTCCCTGGTGCTGTTGTTCTTTTCACCACACAAGTCTCCCCGTGTCTTAGGAGATGTCTTGATCAATTCCTGTTATCTTATTCAGACCTTCCCTGCAAGAAATGGGGTCCTGAAATTGCCACAGGTGGGTGTCAGGAGGACACACTGGCTCCTCATGGAATTCTTTTGATGGAGTGTGAAGTTTGAGTTGAAATTCCAGTTTTGCTACCTATTTTCTGAATGAGTTTAAGAAAGTTACTTACCTTCTCTGTCCCTTGTTTTCTGCCTATACAATGAAGATGATAATAGAAGAAGATGATACAACCTATGTCATCAAAGTTCTTAGAGAAGATAAAATGAATTAATACATGTAAAACACTTGGAAAAGTGCAAGTCACAGAGTGAGCATAATGTTAGTTGTTATTGCTTCTAATACCAGTTAATATCGCTGGTATTATCATTTTCCTATCTCACCTCTTTTTAACCCATAACAGCAACCAAGCCCTTTGTCTCTTTGGGGATCTATTAATCTTAATGTTTGAGCCCTACCTTTATAGTTTCTTTTTTACTCTTATACAATAATGTGTGAAACTGTAACTTAAAAACAGAAGTGGTCATTATGATATTAAGGAGATGTGAAATATATCAGCATACCCTTTTCTCCTTACCTACTTTATCCTAACCTTCCTATCTAGTCTCGGGAAATACATTTCTTAAAGGTAGGCCAATTATTATGAATACATAGATAAAAAATGTGACTATCTTTTGTATGATAATTATTGATTTACTGCTGAGAAAAAATGAATGCAGCAGATCCCTGCTCTCAGGTAACAAAAAAAGAACATGAAACAATAGGGTTCTTCATCACTTCACAGAGGGTGTGGTTTTTCTGTTAGGTTTTAAAGGATAAAGTAGGAGTTTGTCACATAAGAAGGATGGAGAAAAGCATTTAAGCCAGAGCAATGGCATGTGGAAAAATTGGTGAGACAGTGAATCCCTATCCCAGAACCTTCAAGTTGAACTTTTAGGGGGTTTATGTTTCAGGAGGAGAGAATGAGAATGGAAAGGGCAGCAATAGACTGATATGATGGTGCTTACAAACTATACTGAAGATTTTGGACTTAATCCTGTAGGCATTCAAGACCTTTGGAAAGACTTATCAGCAGGAAAGTGATCTGATCTGATTTGCCAGCTGGTTCCCCTGCCTCTGTGAAATAATGTCTTGGAGAAGGGTTCAAGACGCGAGCCAGGGGACACATCAAGTAGCGTTTCAAGTACTAACTATCCCCTCCTGCTTCTTGTATTGCTAAATAGAGTGAGGCAGACTGAGGTGTGCTTCTGGGAGACAGGTTTTTGAGCCAGCTTTCCAGCTGTCCCTTGAGTACATTGAGAGCATGCGTGGCGGGAAGACATACAATCTTTACCCTGCCCTCTTCCCACCTTAATCTTTTAAGAGACCAGAGCAAAGCTGCTATCACATTGGACTTGACTGAAGACGGAAGTCCTTGAGCATCCTTCCCCTAAGTACGGGCAAGCCTGGTGCTTGCAGAAGCGAGATTAGAATAATATCCTCACTCTTCAGTGAGAGGGCAGTGAGGCAGACCTCATAATGGATGGTTCCATCTCAGAGTCAGGCCTCTCCTGACAAGTACTGCCAGCATCTGAAGTCCTCAGCTTCCTTTACAGCAGTTAAGCATTCAGCACATTCTGTGTCTTCCTTTCTATCCCCTCAGTTGCTAGGAGAAGATGAAAACTTGCTTGAAAGAAAAATGTCAGGAAGCTTTATACAAAGCCATTAAAAGGAAAATCTCACACGTTATCCTTCATAAATGCTTCTCTTCAATTGCCATTGTCCCTTTTTGGTCCCTCCCAAAATCTTACCAATTATTATTTATGTATTTTGTTGTAATTACTTGTAGAAAATCAGTAGAGTTGCTGGTCTTGGCACTGCTACCTCTTTACCTCTCCCTTTTCATCCTCTTCATCTCTTGCAAATTGTTATTTCTGGGGGTATTATTATTATAATTACTTCAAGGAAATTGATAAAAATGCCATGACAATTTCATGCCTCAGAATTATTACACAGGTTTTTTTTAAAAAAAATTGCTATACATCAGTGCAGTATTTGTTATTTCTAAATGATTATTCCAGAAATACTAATCAAAAGCATCTCCCTCCAGAACAGCACTGTGGTTTTAATATCAGCTGCTATTTCTTTGAATGGGGTTGCCCAATCTTTCATCAAAGAAACACATCACCCATATCCCTGTCTTTAAAAACAGCAATTATGTGTAAATGCCTCCTGATTTATTTGAGCCAGGGCCACTGGCCAGTATGAGTCACCACAATTTATTACTAACCGTCACTTTTACATGATAGGTCTGTAACAAATATCTGCCGCATATTGTTAAATTAATCTTCCATTTAAAATTAATGGAGTTAGACTCCCCAGGTTCAATGTAATTTCGTGTTCACGGGCAGGGAAAGACGTGTGCTGCATACAAAATGAGACAAGGCCCAACGCCCTAATCTTTCATCACCTTGAACCTGGAGACTAGGACACGTCTCAGCACCAACTAATGAGATTGAGCCCACGTCTCTCCTGAGGATGCCAGCTCAAAAGAGGCTTTTCTGCTCAGAAATAGCAGGCTCCGTCTTATTTTAATAATTCCTCAGATATGACAAGTCTGATGTTATGTATGAAAGAGCCAGGCTTGAAAAAGAGATAAAATGAATTTTATATCATTACTTCAAAACCAAAGCCAAGGGAAGTGTGTTACAGTTAAATTAAAAAAAAAAAAAGACAGGAAGCATTATAGTCATAAAATATACTGACTGTAAACCAGGAGTCTTCCTTTCATTTATTTTAATGCACAATCACCTTAGAATTCTCTTCTGTAATTCTTAAACCTATTCATGCATTAATCAAAATAATGTAGATGAAAGCAGGAACTTGTTTGATAAACATTTATATGAAAATATCAGAGGGAATGTGTAATTCCTGATGGAATATGTCATACTGAGCCTCTGAAGTCCCATCACTTCTTTTTAGTGGCATCTTTTGAGAATGCTTCTTTCTTCTTTATACCAACTAACCTACTATTTAGTCTCTTGGAGTAAGCCAGATTACACAGAAATATTGGTTTCTCTGGGGTTTTTTGTGTTTTTTTCCCCCTAATCTTTGGTACCAACTGGGTGACTTCTTTGCATCCCTAGAGAGGAAGGCCTGGAAGAATTGGTTTCAGCTTTCACATAGTAGCTACGGTATCTTTATTTTTTATTTTTATTTTTCTTAAGAGACAGAGTCTCACTTTGTCACCCTCGGTAGAGTGCAATGGGTGTCACAGCTCACAGCAACCTCCAGCTCTTGGCTTAGGCAATTCTCTTGCCTCAGCCTCCCAAGTAGCTGGGACTACAGGTTCCCGCTACAACGCCCAGCTATTTTTTTGTTGCAGTTTGGCCGGAGCCAGGTTTGAACCCACCACCCTCGGTATATGGGGCTGGCACCCTACCCACGGAGCCACAGGCACTGCCCAGTAGCTCCAGTACCTTTTGAAAAATGGTTGCTATTGGTCTTGAATTCTCAGGAAAGATTGAACTAGTGACAATGGGACCCTTCTTCTAGGTAAAGAGAATGTCTCTAAAAAGACAGTAAGTTTGAAAGGGCCAGAAAGGCACCAGATGAGGTAAACTGCCTCGTTTTCTTTAATTCCATGACTTCAGATTATCTCAGGAATTCTAAGTATCTGTACTTTGTATCTGATATACAGTGCAACATATGATTCATTCTTTTATAGCTCTTCTTTTTTGTGATTTGTTATAATTTGGACCCACAGTAAAATTTCTAAAATAAGATTAGTATTACCCATAGTTGATTATTAGTATTATTATTTGACTTAAACTCTATAGCTTAGAATTCTTTTACTTATGATCTCTATGTATTTCAGCAAATGTAGTGATGTAGAATGATGAAAACTGTAGTATAAGGATGAAAATGTAGGCACTTACTGACATTGTAGTTTTAAAAATCACAGTCATCTAACTAAATGCATGGGGCATTAGTTCCAGGAACCCTGGTAAACCAAAACTTGCACATACTCAAGTCTCATAATCAACCCTTACGAAGCCACCTGTATGAAAAGTCATCCCGTGAATATGGTATTTTCAATCTGCATTTGGTTGAAAGACATATATATAAGTTCAAACCAGTGTTGTTCAAGGGTCAACTGTACATTAATAGGCTATAGATGTAAGAGAAGATTTTTTAAATGTTGTTCTATGTCTCTACTTGAATAAGATTTTGAAAATTTTAGGGAGATTTTAGAACCATATGAAGTAAGTTGGAAAATAAAGAAATGAACAATAGCAGGGCGTCTTTATTCATGAAGCTGAATTACTTTGCTTTCTAATGACCTCTTTTTTGATGTCTTTAAGCTATTGTGTTTTTTTCTCTTTGAGATATGGTCTTACTCTGTTACCTAGGCTAGGGTGCAGTTACGTCGTCATAGCTCACTGCAACTTCAAACTCCTGAGCTCAAGTAATCCTGCCTCAGCCTCCAGAGTAGCTAGGACTACATTCGTGTGCCACTGCAATTGGCTAATTCTAGTTTATTTTTTGTAGAGACAGGGTTTTCTATGTTGGTCAGGCTAGTCTTGACCAACTGGTCTCAAGTGATCCTCCCACCTAGGCCTTCCAAGTGCGGGGAATAGTTAGAGGTGTTGGCTCCCACTCCCAGCTTGCCATTGCATTTTCTGTAGCAAGCACAGGGTGCTTGGTGAGTCCCAAATATCAGCACAGATCCCCTTTTCTGTTTCTGTCTTCTACTTACAGAGTCCTTGCCTTGAGTTCTGTACAATTTCTTCCCTTTTATTTTTATAGCTTTGATTTTTTCCCTCTATTTTTCTTTTCTCCCTCTCCCTTTCTCTTAAAAAGGCTTCTTATTCTATACTTAAACAGCGTCTTTTTGAATTTTCCCTTTTTATTCCAGGAGGGAGAGCATGCTCAGACTTTAAGTCAGTGATGATTTTATAGTTCTAATTTTTATAATCAGAATGGTAGAGTTGGACGACTTCTGATGTAACAATCTATCATTCCTACCTACCATTTCAGGTAATTTCACAGAGGCCCGAAAGGGTTATGTCTCTCAAAGACCCAAAGTATATACTTTTGGAAAATAGCCTGGTGGTTCCTCAAAAAAGACCAAATGAACAAAGAATTACCATGCCATATAACAATTGCACTTCTGAACATCTAACCAGAATCGAAAGCAGGGACTTGTACAGATATTTGTGTACCAGTGTTTATTGCAGCATTATTCATAATAGCCAAGAAGTAGATTCAGACCAAATGTCCATCAGTGGATAAATGGATAAACAAAATATGGTATATTCGTGCAATGGTGTTTTTACCACAACAAATAAGTAAGCAAGGAGACAGTTATATTTATCAGTTCAATGTAAGCATTCCACATTGTATATCCAATCAGCATGTTGTACCCCATAAGTGCATTAATGTACACAGTTATGATTTAATAAAGAATAAAAAATAGAAAAGGAAACACTGACACATGTAAACATGAATGAACCAATGAACCTTGAAAACCTTATGAAATAAAGCAGACACAGAAGAACAAATACTCTTTAATTTCACTTACATGAGGTACCTGAAGTAGTCAAACTCAAGAAGACAGGAAGTTGTCATGAGTTGGAGGGAACGTGGTATGGAAAGTTACTCCTTAGTGGATGCGACGTTTCATTTTGGGATGGTGGAAAGTTCTGTAGATGGATGCTGGTGCTGATTAAATAACAATGTGACTATATTTAATGACACTGTACATTTAAAAATGATTAAAATAGTAAAATTTATTTTGGATGTTTTCCACAATAATATACACACATACATACACATCTTTGTATTAACTTAGAAAATTTATGGCAATTAGAGAGTCTCTCGGTCTTGTATCTCCATCTCTGGAGCTAACATTTGGATATTACTCAGTGTCCATTGTAAATTTGCTCTCCTGATGTTTTTGAATGGTACATCTTTTTCTCATTTTAATTTTCCTTTTTCTGACATTTGAGTATCTGCTATGTGATAGTCGCTAGAGATACAAATAGCTCAGAGCCTAAGAGAGACTGTACATGAAGTATTCTTAGGAATATGCATATAAAGTATTCCAAGGAATTCTCAGAAAACATTAATTTTAAAATGAATAAAATAAGACTGTCCCATGTTTTTACAAATGTATAAAAAAGCTGTGATCCCATTTAATTATTTTTTATGTTTTTTTCTCTGAAAGGAATTTAGTGACCGTTTTATCCAATTGTACAAACTTTTCCTTACTGTGGCAACCTGTAAATATAGGTCTTTCAGTGGCAGGCCCTTCTTATTCTATAGACTGGATAAGAAACCCACAAAAATCAGTATGATAGAAGATATAGTAATACTATGTTTCATAGGAGAAGGCTAGTAGTAGTCTTGAGTTCAAAGAAAATGGTTTATCAGGCTGAGGAATAAGGAACTTTGGCAATTGGCTTTTAAAAGACAGATAAGTTTTCATCAGGCAAAGATGTGGGGAAGAAGATGCAAAATTGATAGCAAGGCAAAAGAGCAGCAGGGTGTGCTTGGAACCATCAATGCTTAATTTGTTTGCAGTGTGAAATGTGCATAGGTTTGTAACAGGAATTAAGGCTGAAAAGGTATGTTGGGATCAGGTATTGAGAACTTTGCATGGATAGTGAAGAATTTGTATACAGAGTTTGAGGGGCTCTTGAGATAATCTGTCCAATGGAAAACCGAGTATCAGACCTAGGACAGCAGAGCTATAGTTGTAACCTTAATGATTATCCCCACGGAGTTATTGAACTCTATGGATGACTGAGATTGTGAAAGTGAGAGTAGGATAGAAGCTCTTGAGCATTTTCCTTTAGGGAAAGAAGATGATGCTGCAGAGAAGCAGCAGAGAAGGGGCCTTCAGAGAGGTGACAGAAGAGTGAGGGCTGAACACAGCGGTTCATGTCTGTAACCCTAGCTCTTTGGGAGGCTGAGGCAAGAGGATCGCTTAAGGTCAGGAGTCTTGAGACCAGCCTGAGCAGCATAGTGAGACTTAATCTCTACAAAAAACACAACAAAAAAATTAGCTGGATATAGTGAATACCTGTAGTTCCAGCTACTTGGGAGGAGGTGGGAGGAGTTTTGAGCCCAGGAGTTTGAGGCTGCAGTGAGCTATGATTGTGGTATTATACTCCAGCCTGGATGACAGTGAGACCATATTTTAGAAAGAAAAAAACAATAAAAAATTAAGAAGAAGAGTAAGAATGATAGATCAAGGAGGGACTTTCTGAAAGAAACCTGGTGGGAAAGGGATCAGGAGTGTTAACACTGTAAAATAAGCTTGAAAGAGGATCAGAAATGAGAAATGCTTGGATTTAGATCTTGACTCTTACTACCAAGTGGAACTGCATTCAAAGGCATTGCACTTGAAGTATTAAAATATTGTTTAGTGTCCCTTGTGCTTTTTGTGATGCCGTGATCACCTCATTTACTGAGGTACATGACAGTGATAGTATTGAGGAAAAAGCTTTTATTTTGATAGGCACAAACAGATCCATCTATGCTTAATGCTGTAGTTTAAAGGAGATAGCTGAAGGAGAAAAAAGTCTTTATAAAGAAGGCATATGCTGGATAGATGCTAGGTTTCTGGAGTTTTTGGTTGTAGGTCATAGCCCATAGTGTGTAAATGATAGAGAAAAGGATAAGTAGCACCTTAAAGAGTTTTATTAGAAAACTAAATAACTATTGAAGAGAGCAAAGAACTATTAAGAATAGGTTATCTTTTTTTTTTTTTTTTTTTTTCTTTGAGGTAAAGTCTCACTCTGTCATCCTGGAGTTAAGTGCCATGGCATCATCATAGCTCTCAAACTCTCGGGCTCAAGTAATTCTCATGCCACAGCTTCTCAGGTAGCTAGGACTGACTGTAAGTGCTCACCACAATGCCTAGGTAATTTTTCTGTTTTAAGTAGAGGCAGGGTCTCACTCTTGGCTCAGCTGGTCTGGAACTCCTAAACTCAAGCGATCCACTCACCTTAGCCAGAATTATAGGCATGAGCCACCACACCCAGCCTTATGTTATCTATTTTGATGAAAAGCTTAGAATTCATTTGCCTTTTATTTATTTTTTGTTTCGCCAAACAGTATTAGAAGTGGTAGGAATTTGGAGAAGTTTTGGGTGATTAAACTACTCTTTCACCTTTAATCGGGTATATCTGGACTTACTCTTCCCCTGAGGTATACCTGTGCACATTACAATCATTTGTAATGACTTTTTTTTCATTTCCTTTAGCAAGAATACAAGATTGCTGTATTCAGTATTAGACCCACTTGATCTTACAAAGCACAGCATAATAACATGTCAGAATGAATGTTTATTTATTTATTTTTTTAAGGCAGATTCTCATTTGTCACCTTTAGTATGGCGAGGTATCTCACAGCAACCTCAAACTCCTGGGCTTGCGCAATCCTCTTGCATCAGCCTCCCGAGTTAGCTCGGTGCCTGCCACAACGCCCAGCTATTTGTAGAGATGAGGTCTCACTCTTGCTCAGGCTGGTCTTGAACTTCTGAGTTCAGGCAGTCTAACCCCCTCAGCCTCCTACAGTGCTAGGATTGCAGGCCTAAGCCACTGCAGATGCACAAATATTTTTTAAATGAAGATACATTGTTAAAAGTGTTAAGAGTTTAAATTTCAGCTATATCTATTCATGTTTTTAATTTAATCTGAAGGGAAGGTTGTCATTAAAGGAAACCTCAGATATTTTCTAGAAGTACTGAAAATCAGCCCAGCGGTATAATTCACTCTTGTTGTTGTTTTAGGAGTTTATGGACTTCTCTGAATACTTTTCAGTTAGACCAAAGGAGAATGTCTCCTGTCAACAAAAGTCACCTTTTCAACATTTCTACCTAATACTGTTAAATAATCACGTTCATCTTTGGAAGAAAGATGGTTAAGTACTCTGGCCTCCAGCAGTTTAGATGAAATTTGTTAAAACTCAAAGCTGTTTTGTTGGAATTTGCTTTGTTTTCTGTCTTCTTGAATTATATTTACAATATATAATTGCCTTTAATTTAGGTATTGGAATTTTGCACACCTTTGGGTAGGCTTCTTCTTCCTCTCCCTCACATCTGAAATAAGCACTGAGGATCAAATTGAGACCATGAGATTCTGAAATCGGAAAGTTTCTGTCTTTGCAAGCTTTTTTGATGGAAATAAAAATGACTGATAGCACTCTCTTCTGGACCCTTTTGTTCAATTCAGCCATGATTATGGAGCCTATTAGCTGGAGTTACAACCTATTTAAGAGCAGTGCTTACCAGTAATGGGGGCCAAATGATTTTGGAAAGTTCAGATGTACTGGACTCCCTGCAGAAATGAATTCAGCACTGAACATATTGATGCAGAACTTGAATGAGGCTATTCCAGGGGGACAAAGAGAATTGTGAGCTCTGAAAGAAATGAGTGCGTAGCAGAATTAAAGATCAGATAAATGTTAGGCTCAAGGGCAGTCTCAACTCTGAGAGCAATTTAATCAGGCTCAAATGAGTATCGCCTAGAAAGGAATCCACCTTCTGTGTGACGGGAAGTAGTTTACTTAAAAGATTCTTTATTTCTAATAATTCTGTGTAGCAGGCCTTCCCATGTATATAGTAAAATGAAGGAACTGCTACATTTCATAAGTGATAGCACTTTGGTTTATCTTCATTAGCAAAATGAAATCCAGAGATGACAAGTCATGGTCTTTGTCCAGAATGAGCATGCCACCTCAAATTTAAGCTTTATCTTTTGGATTAAGCAAGCTAGGATCCACCTTTGGCTATAGCTATCTGGTATCCGCTTCCATTGTAAAATTATTTGCATATGAAATGTGTGTATGTATATTGTAAGAGTTATGTAACATAGCAACAAAGTACGTGAACTTTACAATGAAGGAGGTCTAGGTTTGAATTCTAGCTGTTCCACTTGCTAGCTGTCTAACCTTGAACAAGTCACTTCAACTGTAGTTGAAACCATGGTTCTTACCTATAAAATGAGAATGATAATTCCTCCTGACAAGATTGTGATGGGACGTCACGTGAATTAACTAATATATATTAATTGCTTCACAGTGTTTGCACATAATAAGTGTTCAGTAAGTGGTAACTAATTCACAGCATGGACTTGCCCATCATCTTGTCCCTCTCTCATTTGCCTGCCAATCTCTCTTCATGAAGAAGAATGCTCACTACTTGAGGAACAAGTAAGAAAAATCTTTTAGAGAATCTTTGGTTTCAGAAATGGAGAAAGGGAATAAACAGCTGAAAGTTTGGACACTTGACTGATTATTAAGAGCTCCAAAAAAAAAAAATTCCCTCCCCCCAATCCCCACACACCAACACAATAGGGTAAATTGGATTGACATGTTATTTCCAAGAAACATTCTGATTGCCAGATTATGGTTTTACTCATATAATGATAAGAACCTGTTAGTTTTTCTTCTTTGTTACTTACAGCTCTTAAGTTTGCTCCATAATGTAGGTACTTTTTCTGAAACTCATGAAATTTGAGAAGAAATGTAAGAAATCTATTATTTCTTCTCCTCTTCAGGCATCTGCAGCTAATGTTTCTGTGTGTCTCCATATCTGTAATTATGTGCTTATTTTTTCATCCATATCTATTTTTCTCTGTGAGTGTGGAGGGTGAGAATGAATGAGAATGAGAAATATGATTTCAATGATTAGTTTTTGGGTGTTGTTTAGACATGTAATACTCCCTAAAATTCAGTTTACTTTAATAAAAGCTGGATTGGAGGGGGCTGCCAAGATCCTCCGAAAGTGGAGTTTTTTAACTGTCTGCATGTAATTTGTACTTGGGACCCCAATTAGGAGCATGTTTGGGCCTGCAGTTTGCTTACTAGCCAGCTTCATGGATAGCAACCTCATCTGTGCTGTACTTGCGGCATGAAGAGAGACAGATTTAAAGAAGGAGATTACCTTGCTATAGGGAGATCTCACCCACTCCATAAACCCTAGTGAATGTTTCTTGCTCTGACCATCCCTCGATGAAGAGAAAAAGGGACAAGTGGAGAAGTTTACTTCTCTGGAATTAAGGTGAAAGGGTGAAAAGAGGAGCATAGAGAAGACATTACAGAGAATATATAGTGGCCAACCGTTTGAAAACATAAAGGATAAAGTAATAGGACAGTTGCGAAGACCTGGCTTCAAACATCTGTTAACTTAGAAGAAAAATAATATGAAGTATTTTGGGTATTACTATTCACTGTGCATTTTCTATTTTTATACTTACCAAATGTAGTTATTTGCTTAAAAATTTGTTCAATGCTCTGAAGATTCAGAGTAATGTATCAGAGCTACGTATATTAATATTATAGTTAACATAACATAATTATTGACATACATTAATAATTATTAACATACATTAATAATTATGTTTTATGCCTTTGAAAGCTATTGTTATATTCTTCAACTAGTTCAGAGGAAATGTTGAAGGTAAAGGCTGTGTAACTTAAGCTTTGGTTTCACTGAGATAGCCCGTGCTGCAATCCATGCTATTTGCTGCTTTCTCTCCCCAGCCCCACAACAGCAAAGAAACCCAGGACAAGCAACATAGATACAGCAAAGAACATAACATGCATTATTGGGATGTCAGATATGTAAACAGAAAAGTAGATTAAGTTTAAATGATAATTTTGAGTCCCTGAAACAGGGCTCAATGATGACAGTCATGGGCTTTGTGTGAGAAAGAGATAGAAAGAGAGCACTGTATTTAGTGTGCCCAAACTTCCCTGGACTTGTGAACGTTGTGGAGCTTGCCTTGTTCCAAAAACATCAGTTCCAGTGGAAAAAGAAGATTGTAGAATCAGGATTCATGGAAATGTAGGCTTTTTATAACATGTACCTCAAAATTCTTTAGCTCCTACCTGTTACCTAGCTCCAAAGCTGCTTCTACATTTTAGTTATTTGTTATAGCAGCACCTTCTTTCTCAGTACCAATTTTTGTCTCAATCCACTTGGGATATTGTAACAGATGCTATGGTCTTCCACCATACATGAGATGTATTATAAACAACAGCAGGTTATTTCTTAGAGTTCTGGAGGCTGGGAAGTTCAAGATCAAGATACCAACAGATTTGGTAACTGCTGAGGGCCTGCTATGTAGATCTCAGGTAGTGCCTCTTAACTGTGTCCTCACATGGTAGACGGGGCAAAGAAATTCCTCTGGGCCTCTTTTATAAGGCACTAATCCTATTCATGAGGGCTTCCTCCTCATGATGTAACCACCTGCCAGAAGGCCCTATTCCTTACCATCTCCTTGGAGGGTTAGGATTTCAACATAAAAATTTTCACCATAATTTTCAGGATTTCACCATAAACATTCAAACCACAGCATCTGTGAAGAAGGGACAGTGGTATTATTCTGGTGGGTTAGGACAAGGTTCACACACTTGCCATAGTTAACTGATAGAAGTAGTGTGAAATGAACCATTAGGAGGAGGGATTAGGTAGAAGAGCAGAAATGCAGGAAGCAGCAGGATAAGCTTAGGAGAACGACTTCCTCCTTAAGAAACACCTCTCCATCCTGATATATATCAGCTTTCAGTACCCCCATAGATATTTTACAGGAATTGCTACCTCTTTAAACATTTATGCTATTAAAAAAATATCAGTCCAATTGTTGACATAAACCTAACATAGCAGCTGCTATATGGACAGAATATGAATTTTTTATGCTACTGATGAGAAGTCTGTGTCATTTATATACTATAGTAAGGGTAGAAGATGGATTTGGAATCCTGAAAAAGCTATTGTTGGCACCGTTCAGAATATTAGTGTGTGCTTTGAATTATTAAGATGGCTGTATTGTCAATGTGTGTGGTTTCTGTGCATACTGGCTTACATATGGGTGTGATGGGAGAAATTGCTCTACCTGGAGAAAACAGTAATAGTTTTCTTTTTTTTATGCTTTGTTTTGTGAAAGGAACGATTGATGGCATTTAATACCTGATTTATCTATCCTTCCCCTCACCATCAAAAGAATTAACCATTGTGGTAATAAAACCATATTTCATCTAATTGAAGGTACCATCACTTGCAAGATTCAATATTATTTTATGTACCACTACGAAAATGCACTAGCAATTAAACTGACATGCCATTGACTTTAAAATGCATTCTAATTTCAGAGATACTAAAATGTATAAAATGGATATCTTGGAATCAGTGAAAAAGTATATGTAATTCTCTTGTGGGGTATGCATGTGTGTGCATACACAAGGTATAATTCTATTTGGTTATATTTTGTAATATTTTGAATCATTTACTTAGTGAAGCTTTATCATTTAAAGTTGCCTCTAATGCTTCAGTGATTAATTCAACATGGCATGCATTTAGAATCTGTACATATAAGAGTCCTTTGGTAATCCTAGTTTTCCAAGAGTTCAAAGGAAGCAGATTAACGTTAAGGTAAGAGCATTGTTTTTTAAAAACCAAGCAAGAGGGTGGCGCCTGTGGCTCAGTGGGTAAGGGGCCCACCCCATATACCGAGGGTGGTGGTTTCAAACCCAGCCCTGGCCAAACTGCAACAAAAAAATAGCCAGGCATTGTGGTGGGCGCCTATGGTCCAGCTACTCGGTAGGCTGAGGCAAGAGAATCATGTAAGCTCAGGAGTTGGAGGTTTCTGTGAGCTGTGACACAATAGCACTCTCCGGAGGGTGATAAAGTGAGATTCTGTCTCTGCCCCCCCCAAAAAAAACAAGAAAAAGAAACAATAATCAAAGAAAGGAAGATAGAAGTAAGTTAGGAGCCAGTACACTGCTGTTTTAATTTTCTGACAGTAAAACAGATTGTTACTAGTAGATAAAAATTCAAATTTTTGTCTGGTTGTATATTCATAATTTTTGTCTGGTATCTTTTACCTGAGAATATCTCCCCCACCCAAAGCCATATTTTCTTGTGTTTTTTCATTATAAAATTCGCTATGTGCTCATTTTGAAACAAAACAAAAAACTAACACTGCATATAATAATACTGGATGTCATATATTAAGTGCTCAGTAAATCATAGACATTTCTGTACATCAATACATATATCTATAGTAATTTTTAGTAACTTAATAATATACAATCATATGATAAAACATAATTTAACCATTTTTTATTGATGGACATTTAGATTGGGTTACAGTTTATCACTTTAATAGCATGGCTTCCATGTACTTTCTTTTTGTCACCCACTGATCACTTTGGGATAAATTTCTAGAAGCTGAATTGCTGGATTAAAGGCTGAATGTGTCTTAATTATATGTGGGTCATTGTGAAAGTTTTGAGAAACACAAAAATTGGCTTGGCGCCCATAGCTCAGTGGTTAGACTGCTGGCCAAAAACACTAGGGCTGGTTGGTGCAAACCCGGCCAGGGCCTGCTAAAATAACAATGGAAACAATAACAAAAAATAGCCAGGCATTGTGGCGAGTGCCTATAGTCCCAGCTACTTGGGAGATTGAGACAAGAGAATCACTTAAGCCCAAGAGTTTAAGGTTGCTGTTTCGCACTCTACCAAGGGTGACATAATGAGATACTTGTCTCAAAAAAAAAAGAAACACAAAAACCAAGAAATATAAAATCTACATGGATAGAAACAAATGAAGCCCTTTCAGCAAGACCAAAAAGCCAAGCATGTTGAAACTTGCACAGGTGAATCAGAAAGGATGCCACTGTCAACTCTATTTCTTGGAAGTGAAATAATAGACTATAACACAGTCTGTCTCAAAATTTTCATAGTGACTTATTATTTGGGTGGGGAAGGACCGTTTCCTCAAATATTAAGAGACTTTTGCACTGCTTCATAAGAGCCTAATGAGGTTTTAGGAAACTTTCTCAAGTCCCTAATGAGCCTAATGAGGTTTTAGGAAACTTTCTCAAGTCCCTTAAGGTGAAACTGATTTTTTTTAAAAAACTGTGATACGGAGATGAGATCTGGCTCACTCTCAGTGCTCATCCAGCACTGGAAAGAAAAAGCCCAGCATCAGCAGGCCCAAGCCCAGCATCTGTAGGCTCAATGTTATTTTGAAAATCTTGAGTCCTAGAAACAAAAACTTTAGCCTCCTGAGATGCAAGGATTTGAAGGAAATTGCAAAAGAGACCTCCTTTCCTCTGAATGTGCTGCACTTCCTTACTATTGTTTTTTGTATTGAAATGTTGTCTTTACTTGTTGCCTTGATGGGTGCAAATAACCAGATACTGTGACTTGACAGTAGTTAGCAATAAAATTGCCTGGTATGAACCATACTGATTTTGTTAGTGGACAAATGGGGCATTTTCTCTGTGAGCCTCTTGCTGGCAGAAACTCTTAACATTTCAATAAACATAGAAGTTACATTTGGAATAAATGAGTAAATCCCTGTTCAGTGTGCTTACACCATGTAATCTTCAGGAACCATAACGACTATGTAGTACATAGCATATTTCCCACTTAGTAATTACACAACACATTTGCTCTGGGAAACCCTCAGTATGTGATCTTCAAGGCCTCAGCCCTAGTGCTTCCTCGTTTGTTGGGTAGTGTTTATTTTTGTAGGAGGGACAACATTATACAATGGTAACCCCATAGTTTGGGGAGTCAGACGAGACACAAAGTGGACTATTAGCTCTGCTATTTATTAGCAATACTATCATCTTTGGAAATCAGTAGCAACATAATTGTTGACACTATATATTTAATGAATTAAATCATGTAGAACATTTAAGCACTAAGCATCAGTGTTGGCACATATTCGTGTTGCCTTCCTTTATTATGCCTAGAATCTTTTTCAAATGCTTCCATGTAGTAATACTTTCTTCTGAATTGATCTGAGAATCTGATCTGAGTCACACACTTGAAATTTATTTGATACTTAATATTGACAGTTCTCTATTGACATCTGTGTATTTCTTTGCATCCATAATATCTGCCATTAGCACATATATTCATTGCTCAGGTATTTATTGAGCTACTTCTGTGTGTTAAGTCCATAGTAAGATGCTGGAAGATGTTAGGGAACAGGAGACGTGGTCACTGCCCTCCTAGAGCTTACATCCCAGCAAGGAAGACTTATATGAAGCAAACTTTGAATTCCTAAATGAAAATCGTGGAAATTGCTATTAACAGTGCTGTGAGGGGCATGTGATAGATGACTTGTAAGCTGATGTCTATTGCGTGAGTAAGAATTAGTCAGGTCAAAGTGGGGGTGATAAGTTGTTAGGCAGAGTCAACAGTATATTCAAAGACTTGGAAATGGAAAAGAACCTCTTTCAGTGGTATAATAATAAAGGGTGACCAGGTGGCGCTGTGGCTCAGTGAGTAGGGCGCCGACCCCATATACCAAGGGTGGTGGGTTCAAACCCGGCCCTGGCAAAACTGCATCAAAAAATAGCCAGGCATTGTGGCGAGCACCTGTAGTCCCAGTTACTCAGGAGGCTGAGGCAGGAGAATCGCCTAAGCCTATGAATTGGAGATTGCTGTGAGCTGTCACTCAATGGCACTCTACCGAGGATGATAAAGTGAGACTCTGTCTCTAAAAAAAAAATAATAATAATAAAGGGTGACCAAAAGGTTCTGGGAGAATGGACTACAAAAAGCAGGTCTTCAGAGAGGGCATTGGCAGGGTGCAATGGGGTAAGGCTGGAAACCTCACAGGGCCTTGAAGGCCAGGTAGGATTCTAGTCTATGGCCCAAGAGCAACAGGAAGATATTTGAATGGTTGAAAGCTTACCTAACAGTAAGAAAGATAAGTGAGAAATTCTAAGTGGGTCAAGCTGAAGCTGGAGTTTAGATTATAGGGTCCTTCCTGGGTACCCCACACTTAAAAACAAAACAAAAAAATTTTTTGAAAAACAAAGCAAAACAGCTCTAAAGTACTATGATTATGCTAGAATATAAACAATTTTTTTTTTTTTTTTTTTTTTTAGCCAGGGCTGGGTTTGAACCCACTACCTCCGGCATATGGGGCTGGCGCCCTATTCCTTTGAGCTGCAGGCACCGCCTAATAATTTTATTTTTTAAACAACTTAAATATGTATTTATGATGAAAAACATTTTCAACTTAAAAGGGAATCATAATAAAGCTTTTAGGATCCTTTGAAATACTAATACTGTGTTTAGTGAGAAAATGGTACTTGTCTTTAAAGTGTATTAAAATTTTGAAAGTTTGCCACTGAATATAACTGATGGTACAAAGGTAATATTCCCTAGGAGAGTAGAGTTGGTTATTTCCAAAGTCTTCATTAGTCCTGTGATTCTGTGAGCCTGAGTCCAAATTGATTGATGCAGTGAATAAATAAAGCCTAGAACCCTAGTCTCCTAACTTCAGATTCCGTGCTTGTGTACTTAGTTAATTTTTTTTTAATTTTTTTTTTTTTT
>CAUYRH010041658.1:0-20174 GCA_963574655.1 Perodicticus potto | reverse complement strand
CCTGGCTAAAAAACAGTTAATTTAAATCCAGGTTTTGCATTTTACATAAAAACTAACTCAAAATACATTACAAAGCTAAGTACAAAATTCAAAGCTATAAAACTTCTAGAAGTAAACAAAGAGAAAAAAATGTGACCTATTATTCAAAGAATTCTGTATATGACAACAAAAGCATACACCCCAAACCAGAAAATCGATAAAATAGACTTCATCAAATTCAAATATGTCTGCTCTTTGCAAAACACTGTTAATACAATAAAAGGTCAGGTTACAGGTTCGGTGCCCATAGCTCAGTGAGTAGGACACCAGTCATATACACTGAGGCTGGCGGGTTCAAGCCCAGCCTGGGCCTGCTAAACAATGATGACGACTGCAACAAAAAAACAGCCAGGTGTTGTGGGGGGCACCTGTAGTCCCAGTTACTTGGGAAGCTGAGGCAAGAGAATCCCTTAAGCCCAAGAGTTTGAGATTGCTGTGAGCTGTGATGCCAAGGCACACTACAGAGGGTGACATAGTGAGACTCTGTCTCAGAAAAAAAAAAAAAGTCAGGCTACAGACTGAAATACAATAACAGAAAGTCATATAAATGATAAAGTACTTGTAAATATAATAGAATAAAATATAAAAAATTGTTAAAGTTCAATAATAAGAAAACATCCCCTGAAAAAATAATGATGACACATCATTAGTGACAACATCATTAGTCATCTGAGGAATGCAAATCAAAACTACAATGAGAAACCAACTCACCCCTGTTGAAATTGCTTTTATCAAAGAAAAAAGAAAAACGATGGCAATAACAAATGCTGGCGAGGATGTGAAGAAAGGTGAACTCTTCTCTCTCCTACATTATTGGTGGGAATGTAAATTAGTTCAACTGCTACCCAAAAAAAGTATGGAAATTCCTCAAAACTGAAAACTATGCTAAGACCCTGAAATCCCGGTGCTAGGTATATATCCAAAATAAAGGATATCAGACTATTGAAATGCTACCTGCACTTCCTTGTATTATAGAATTAAAGGTAACGGCCAAGATTTGGAATCAACCCAAGTATCCATCAATAGATGAATGGATGTGGAAAACTGTAGTACACGTATACAATGGAATATTATATAACCACTAAAAGAATGAAGTTCTGTCATTTGCAACAACATGGATGAAACTTTATGTTAAGTGAGATGAGCCAAACACAGACACTTCAAACATGTTCTCACTCACATTTGGGAGCTAAATATTAAAAACAATCTCAAGAAGACAGTGTAGAATGAAGGTGATCAGAGGCTGGAAAGGTTAGTGGAGAGAAGGGATAAAATGGCAGTGAATGGGTCCAAAACTTAGTTAGACATCTACAAAGAATGAACAATATTTGATAGTAAAATGAAGTGACTATAGTCAACCGTAAGTTAGGATATATATTAAAAATAACTAAAAGACCAGAGTCGGGATGTTCCTAACACAAAGGAATTATAAATATTATAGTTTCTAAAAGTCCACCAACAGGTGAATGTATAAACATATCACAGTATATCCATAGAACCAAATATCACCCAACAATGAAATGTAACAAACTTATTGATAGATGCTAGTACATGGATGATTTCAAAATCATTAAGTGAAGCAAAAGAAGTCAAATGAATACCAATTTGGAATGTATAATTCAAGTCTTATAAAATTTTAAGAAATCCAAAAGGGTTAGTTGTTGCTTGGGAGGTGAGAGTAGGGTGGGAAAGAAGCATTTAAAAGAGGCACAAGGAAACTTTTGGAGAGGAGGAAGTTGTTCATTATCTCAATTATGAATTATCATATAGAGAAACTTATCAATATGTACATTTTAACAATATGTGATTCCTTGTATATGAATTATAACCAATGAAATTGCGAGAAAATGGTAATAGAGAACAATGTAATATTAGGCCAAATAAGCAAAATACAAGAAAAAAAATGAAGGTGTATCAGAAAGAATGCTTTTAGCTATAAGAAGCAAAAAGCCAAATTTAAACATGCTTCAAGATGAGAAATTAATTAGGTTATAATTATAAGAACTAGACAGGAAAACGTTTTACCATAAGGAAAGCCATAGGAAAAAAAGTTGTTTAAGAACCAGTGGCAATAAGAGAGCATAGGGAAAGTGTTGCATAATAAAATAGCTGAAAAAGGATAAATTTTAGATTATTCATCTTCATGGTGTATAATACGGGGGACATGTGAATGCCTCAAACCCGTGTCATTGTACAGATTGCATTCTACAAAAATGGCATTCTGGTAAGTGATTTTAGGATTATATGAAACTGAAGAGCAAAGCTATGTAAATGACACTATGCTTAGTTGCCATGAATTCATGGAGGATCTGTGATGTGCCTGAGATATCAACAACAAGAATGGCGAATAAGACACAAGCAGTCATCATTGTTCTTGATCACTTAGAATTTCCTGTTAGACTTGATCATTTAGAAATCCGGTGCCCAAGATTATGAGGGGAAGAAGAGCTAAAATCTCATCTTAAACTTCAACTACATTTGTGTTGTAAAAAAATTCCTGAAAAGTTAGCTTCACTTTTTATATAGTTGTTAATAAGCTTGATCCAATTCAAGCAAATATTTATGAGCAAACTAGTACAACATATTTTATTGGCAGAACTGCTATATTGTGTAACAATATTCACTGGATACAAATCCTTGATAAACACAGTGATAAGAAAACACAACTGTAGAAATTAGAAAGAAAAGAGTAATGATGAGGTTTATTCAGCAGAGAAACCATTGATAGGATTTGCATGCCAAAGAATTCTATATTTTTATCAATTCTATCATTATAATCAAAACTTAAAAAATGAATCTGCATTATAGTCAAAAGTCCAATTGTAAGAATTTCTCGTAAACCTAGTATTTTTTTAAACCATTTGAATATCTAACACTCACCATTTAAGACCATTGCTGACCTACAAATCAAATTACAGACTTCCTGTGCCCCACTTTTAAAAGCTTGTGGCCTACGTTTTATTCCAGCTGCTGCTCCAGTGACCCATCTCATCACTAGCTTTGATAAGCTTCACATAGTTGCAATTTAGGTCATTGCTTTATATCTCTTGCCTTCAGGATTTTTCTAATGCTACAGCATGGCATGTCTGCAGATTTCTGCTCAGCACTTAAGCATGACCAATCTGAGAGAGTAGGAGAGTTAAAGCCCAGCAGCTATCCTTAACCAGTGTAAAGATTAAAGCCAAAGGATAAATGCTTCCTCCTTTCATCCCCCAGGCCCATAATTCTAAGACACATTTCATAAAACACTTCATAAAATGCAGGGAAATCAAGCTGTAGTTTCTCATACTGATGGCCAACTTAATAAAGGATCTTTATGGTAGCTTTTCCTCCTTCCCTGTTTTATTCTTGAATCTTCACTCCTATTCTCTGCATGTAATTCTTTGTCTCAGACTCTACTTTTTTGGGTACCCAAGCAAAGGTCATTTTTACTTGAATTGGCTCTAAATATAAGAACCTCAGAAAGGGTTTTGGAACCAGGATCAAGTTCCAGTCAAACATCTGATGGTACGGGTTGATAAGACCCTGCCACACGAGAACATTCCAATTAGTAAGAATCACACCCTTGTCCCTGGAACAAAGGACATCACAGACCAGGTTGGCCTATCAACTCAAGGCATGCTTGAAAAGGAAGGACTCTGTGTTTACAGAGATCTCATTTTCTGCAGCGACAGAATACTTGCTGCTGAAAATCAGGCCTAAGGTTTTATTTATTTTAGTTTAGTTTAGTTTAGTTTATTTCATTTTATTTCAGATTAATATGAGGGTACAAATAGTTAGATAATATTGTTTGCAAGTACAGTTCAAGTTGAGGTTGAACTCTTTATTTGGGGAGTGTGCTATATACCCTTAGGTTGTGCCCATTAGGTGAGAACTTACCATTCCCCCCCTCCATTTTTTCCCTTCTCTCTGTCCCACTCCACATGAATTTATTGTGAAGGTGGGAGAACTACAGAAGGACTGAACACAAGGCCTTGGTAGGGCTGCTAAGTCAAATAACAGACCTATTTTTACAAAGCATCACTCAGGGAAAATAAAATAGAGATTATTTGGTGGGGGGAGGTGTAGAAATTCCATGAACCTAGAGCCCTCAGATATCCCTAAACCTTTTGAGGCAGTAAAAGCAATCTTCTTCTCCCAGGGGGAAAAAAGTAACTTTCTCATTCCTAAATATCTACTAAGACACTAAGGCAGATGCCCAGCCAGAAAATGCTTGTCTTCTTAACAATGTCTATCTACAATTCCCCATTTCTTCTAGGACAAAAACCCAGAAGAGATCTCTGTATAGTCCAAACGAAAAATGCAATTTCTTATGTGTTGAAAGAATTGCAGGGACTGGTAATATGGACGAGTTGAAATGTACCAAATATGTACACATGACTTGTACCAGAGAAACAAGTGTTGGGGAGTGGTCTAGAAAAGCACGCACTGGTCAGTGGAGAGACAGAGAGCACACTAACACTATCAGGGATGACATTGACTTGGAGGCCTGTGACCCAGAGTTCAAAGTCCTCCTAAGGACACGTGAATCCTGTCCTAGTCTGTCACAGGAATGGTTCTTTGCAACTTGGACCCAATGATGGGATTATATAAAATGAGGTAGAGTATTGTATCAAATTTCCTTAGATGGTCTTGAGAAGGAATCAGAAGACTTAAGTAAATAAAAATATTTAAGTGAATTTACTACTAGAGACTAAAAACTCAATGTTCACAGAGAGTAAAAACTTATGTCCCCTGGAAGGACACAGAAGACATATCTTCATAAAGATAATTTTAAAACATACTAGGGACAGAGGCACTGGAATCTTTGACAAGCTCAGTATGCCCTCTGCAGATAGGGTTTAATAGTAGGAAACACTTCCTACTGGACTTTCTAGTATCCATAGGAATTCGATAATTATAAAACAGCAGAGGCCAAGTGCAGCCCTTGAATATCAGAGTAAGCTGAAATGGCAGAGTGTCTTACTACAGAGATTAGTGGTGATGCTTGGCTTATAGTCTGTGTACTTCAAAAAACAAAATAGATGCACAGCTGATTATGATGTTACTTTATAAATCAAGGGAGAGTATAGTCAGAGTCTAGAGATCAAAAGGCAGAAGTGAACTACCGCATTGCAAAATTATAACATCTCAACCATTTTTCACATCTAAGTCCATTCACTTAGCCAGAGTGCATTAACCGCAGACTGTATTAGTTTGCTAGGGCTGACATAACAAAGCACTACAGACTGGATGGCTTCATCAACAAAAATTGATTTTCTCACGATATGAGAGGGTAGATGTTTGAGACCCGGGTGTTAGCATGTCTCTTCTGAGCCTTTTCTCCCTGGTTTGCAGACTGCTGTCTTCTCCCCATGTCTTCCCATGGTCTTCTCTCTGTGTCAAATTTTCCCAGTTTATAAGGACATCATTCACCCTAAAGGCCAACGACCTCATTTTAACTTAATTCCTCCTTTAAATTAGAGCCTACCTCTGATACAGTCACATTCTAGGGTACTAGGAGTTACAACTTCAACATAGGAATTTTGAGGAGATACAATTCAACCAAGAAGTTAGTTAGATTTTCAATAACAAAGAAGAAGTTAGATTTTCTTGAGCAAGGGTTTCCACAACCATTTCTAATAAACATTTTAAAAATAATTCCCTAAAGATCCACATGACCTTGTACGAGAGAAAGAAGAGTGACCAAATTATGTTAGGACACTGATACCAGAGTACCTGGACTCCATCATAAGTCCTCTGGTTTGCAAAGGTTTATAAAGATTGTGTAAAAATGATAATTTCTCCCACCTTCATATCACCATGGCCCAACATTCCCACTGAATGATTGAGTAGTTAATTCCTTGGTCTCTAAGTTGTTGTTGAATAGATGCATTGAGTATTTGGCATACTCTCACGTTAGTTCTCTGATCTACAGTATAAGGCCATGTGTAGTCGAAAAGGTAAGAGGAAACAATCAGTTACTGAACTCTGTCAAGATTGTAATGGAGAAGCAATATTGCAAGTCAGGAAGAATTTTAGAGATTACAGCTAGCCTCAGAAACTTAAATATGCTATATTGGTGGTTCCCAAAATAAGCTTTTTTTGATTCACTGGTTTTGTCTCTGCAAAAAATGGATGGATTGTAGCATATAATAATGAATTATTATAAATTTAATCAAGTGGCGGTCATTCATAGCTATATCTGTGCTGTAAGTAGAGTAGAATCTCGATAAGTTGACCACAGAAGGGACTCTAACAAACTGATCAACAAACAGAGGTGGTATGTTGGAACATAAGGAACTAGGGCTACAGTACTGACACAAATATGTGGTGCATGTTCAGTCAATGAAAATTAATTTATCTTAAGGAGGTGGTCATGTAGGGAGGTGGTCAAGTACAGAGGTTCTACTGTATTCTTTACAGTAGCAGAACCCTGGCACTTGGAATTAATCTGCTGGATACCCTAGCAGCAGAACCCTGGCACTTAGGATTAATCTGCTGGATATATTCTTTTCGGTCTCTATTCGTAAGGATAGAAAGGAATTCTCTTATACAAAGGAGAAAGAGCAGTACACATTCACTGTCTTTCCTTAAGGTTGTGGGAACTATTCCATTGTCCTGAAGGAACTATACTGCTTCACAAGGAATTTGGTCATCTTGATATTCCACAGGACAACATTTTTTGTCCATTGAAATATGAATAAATTTTAACTGGATGTAGAGAACAGTAAATAATCTTGTAAGACATAGTTGCCTGAGGATAGAAGATAAATGCCATGAAGATTAAAGGGCATTCCCTATTGTTAGGTTTATAAGTGCCCGAGGGTCAGTAAGGCCTTCTGTCTAAGACAGGGACAAGTTGCCACACTGCCTCCCCTATGACAAAAATAGAAGCACATTACTTGGTGGCCCTTTCTGACATTTGGAGAAAAATTGGTAATTCTATTTTGATCTATTTATCTTTAATTATTTAACTTATGATGCTGACGATTTTGAACAGAGCCCGCAATAAGAGAAGTCCTGGCAGAAAGTCTGAACTAGGTACAAGCTGTCCTGTCACCCAAGTAATCTAACCTAGCAGATCTGAGGATGGCAGAAATAGCCACGGTAGATAATAAGGCTTTGTGACATCTCTGGCAAGCCACAATAAAAGAGTCATTGCACAGACTGAGGATTTTGGAGCAAGGCCATCGCTTCTGTGTCATCGAACTACTGGCCCTCGAAAAATAGCTTCTGTTGTACTAATGGGCCCTAATAGAAACTGAAGACTTGGTCATGGATACGAAGGAATCCTGTCACACAGCAGGTAGAAATTAACTGTGTGACAGAAATGATACGTTCAGGAAAGTGCCTGAGCAGATACAGAAACTGCAAGTAAAGTATAAGAAGAAAATCCCAGACCCTATTTCAGCTAACTCTTGGCCATCTCTAGAAGTGCCCTGGAGATCCTTGACCAAAAATACTCGGACCTAGTCTACAGATGGGTTGTACTAGTGCTGGTCACAAATTGGCTATTGCTGTATTTAGAAGTGCATCTAAATGATAGCAGTGAAGCAAAAAACTTCTAATAGCAAAATTGTGAGCAGCATACTTGATAATTTTCTCTGTGTGAGAGTTTCATGTCTCACAGTAAAATATCCATTGCAGAGAAAGCACTGAGTATTCATACAAGCCAGACCACTGGCCTTGGAACGTCAGCCAGCCTTTCTCCTCAGCCACCCAGCACTGGAGAAATGAGCCATGAGTGAAAGGTAAGAAGGTCATACTTGATGCAAGAGCACCAGCGTCCTCTCCCCAAGGCTGATAAGGCTACTGCTGCTGCTGCATAACCAACTTAACAGTGGCAGAAATGATACTGGGAATTCATAATGGTGGGGGGTAATTATCCATGTTTTGGTTCTTAACTTACATCTGACCTTTAATATGTTGAAGTGTAAGTAATAAAGTTTTACCAGATTCAGTATTTGCTCTGGAATAGGAATCTGTTTTTCCTTCCTTAAAATGCCTTTTGCAGCACCATCACATATCGTATGTCACACCGTAGTGTGCAAGAGTTAGGGATGCATCTACAGGAAAAGTTACAACCCTGGGAAAATGACAATGGTGTCCTCCAGTTTTATTACAAACCCTTTCTCCCAGATCATCAAACCTAATAGAAACCAGCTACATCCTGTTAAAGAGTCAGCTAAGTTGACAGTTTTGGGACAAAATCCTGTGAAGTTGGAGCCGTTTCCAGAATAATTAAGTACTTAACCAAAATCAAAATTTAATGTTGTGTGTCAAAAATTAGAATACACAGGTCTATAAAATAAGGGGATGAAATAGTCGATATTTTAGGAAACCCTATTTAACATATGAATGTTTCTGAGAAGAAACTCTATGAACAGTTAAAAGGCTAACCTGTACAAAGGATACCAAATAATGGCTTTACTGGACGATCTGAAAATTAGCACAGAGAACAACTATTGTCATATTTTAGTGATCTACCAAAATTGAGAGAATATGATATACTCAGATTATAACATTCTGGTCTATTTTATCCTTTCTGTTATAATTTTTTTTAACTTCAATAAAAACCTGCATCTTAAATGGGGGGAAACAAGAAATAAGCAATATTTCCATTAATGCACTTGCAGAATTTGTGCTACTTACTCTCACAACGTAAAGTCTTTCCGATTCGATGCAGAGGTGTCCAACCATTTTTCTTTTCTGCCACACATGGGAAAAATAAGAATTGTCTTGGGCCACATAATAAATACACAAGCACTAACAAAAACTTATGAGAAGCAAAAGATCCTCACAAAATCAGCATGCAGCCCATGGGCCACGTGGACCCCTGGATTACAGGGTAAAGGCGTCCTTCCACCAGAAAACGTAGTAGGTGTTCTAGTGAACTTAAGCTATGACTATTATCTGGGGGTCTTCATGTCGCAGAATGAACAGAAAAAAATGAAAGGAAGAAAAAGAAAAAGTCACCACACTTGGGGGCATGGACCATGAGCCCCAGGAGCAGCTAGGTTTGCCGCTGTGTAGCGGGGGAGTGAGGAGTAGACTCAGACCCACCCACGCCCCCAAAAAGACTCATGATGGCACGTCTGTGCTCACAAATAACTGTGAACAAACAATCACAACAACCGTAGTACATTCAAACAATTCCCTTAAACATTCAACTCCTCCAAGGCTATGCTGGTCATCTCAGTAGACAAACAATCAAAACTAGCAGAAGGTCTAGCTGAGTGTGAAATAAGCTGACATGAGAGCTTGAGGAGATAAACACTGAACAACAGCTCCGGCCTCGGGAAAAGCCACGTCACGGGCAACACTACATGGTTCAAATAATCCTGTGGGTCTAAGAGAGAGAATGACGACATTCCGCGCTGGCATTGCGTAGACATGAACCTCTTGTGCACGGTTTTATGGTAATCCCCCCGGTTTCTCCTCTTGGGCTAGCTGCGGTAACCAGGCCTGTGCAGGCTGCAACCAGCTTCTCACAGGGGCCACCTGCGAGCACCTGACCGCAGACCCGGGAAACGCGCTGCGGGTCTTTCACCAAAGCGTCCTGATGCTGCAGTGCGGGACGCGGACGGGAACCCACCGAGCGCTCACGCACCGGGAGCCTGGAAATATAAATGAGGTGCTGCCCGCCGGGCCGTGCTTGACCAAGGAATATGAGAGTTTTAAATACATCAGTCAGAAAACTCTAAACACATTTCTTTTTCGTCTTCTCAGATCACGCTGTGTGCTCCCGTCTGCCCTTCGTGGTCTGTGAGAGTCTGTTCCCACAGATACCACCTGCGTCAGAACCTCCTCTCGGCGTGGGGGGTCATGGCCAAGGCTCTGCTCATTTCCTCTGGAGTCTAAGGACTCGTATTTAACAAAAAGTATAGTTAGAGCTTTCCTCTCAAATCAAATTGCTATATTATCACACGCTTTATATTTCCCAAAACCTTCTGCGTAAGCAAAATAAAAGTGTTTCTTAAACTTGTAAGATTAATGTTTTCTACCTTTTAATGAAATTCAGCCACAGCATCAAATATAATTGACCTCCCTTAAAATCTAAAGACGTCAGCTATTATTAATGAAGTGTTTTAAGGCACATTTTGGAACATGATCACACTTAGAATATATATGCAGTTCTATATGATAAAAGATTAACTTATTAACCTCAGGGCATGCTCTCTGCATCAGCAAAGTTTGGGAGTATTGGAAAAGAAGCGATATCTCAAATAATTTGTACAACTTTCTTTAACAACACATTAAACGGGAATAACAGACAAGTTGGTTTCAAACAATGAAATCTGCTTCTCAAGAGAGCAGTTGTCAATGAGGCAAAACCCTCCGTTTACACTTCCTGCCTGTTATTCCACCTATTAGCTATCACCTCTCTGGCCTTGGAGAATTCTCTTTAAACGTGATTGCCGAGACAAAGCCAAGTTTAACGCCATTGTCAAAGAAATTTGGGATGGCACGAAGCACAGAGAAACCTGTACAATTTTTCTTTTATCTAAGTTTTAACAGAGTTTGACTTATTCTCAATTTCAGTTATTCCATTTTTTTCATCATGTATGTCTTGATCTACAACAATATTTCAAAAACTATAGTTAGCTCCTCGGATTCTTTTTCTTTATATCATTTTTTCTGTTTCTTTAATATATCATTTCTTTTCTGATACTACAATTCTCCATTGTTCAGGTATACTTATATTTCATATATAGATTTGCTTATCATCCTAAAATTCTTTGCCAACTCATCTCTACAGTTTGAATTAACTTTATTTCCATATCATTGTTATATTTTCAGTTTATCATGAGGTTTTACACATTTTCTGAAATCTCAGGAAGTTATTTGATTTTATAAATATATTGTGATTTTTCATATAAATTTATTAAATTATGTATTTAATGATAACAAAACATAAAATAATATTGAGGCAATTTTAAAAATATCACGTCTGGGGTGGGACACAATTATAAAAGGGACTTTACTTAACAAATGCAATCAGTGTAACCTAATTCTTTGTACCCTCATTGTATCCTAAACAATAAAAAAAAATAAAATAAATACATCATATTCATATAGATAAAACTTTAGTGAGATGGGCACATAAATACCACTGTTGAGAATACAAGTTTGATACAATCTTTTCTATGAGGAAGTCTGTGACACAAATCAGTCTGTTGAAGTTATACTTTTTTGAGCCATCACATATTTCACCATCTATCCTATGGTAATATCCAGAGATGCAGTCAAAAACTTACAGGATGAGAATGTGCATTCACTTTAGCAGTGAATACTAGCAAAAAAAATGTAAAAAACTTAATAACCTTACAGGATTGGTGTATAAAATATGATGCATCTATACTGTGAGATTCATGCTGTCATTTAAAAAGTTTTTGGATAAAGTTTTAATGAGATGATAAAATGATGATGATACAATACCAAGCTGAAGAAAATACTGAGTAGAACATTGAATATTCAGTATTGTAAACATTTTAAAAATTAAAAACAAAATGAGATACATAGATTGTGAATGTATAAAAATCAAAAATAAAATAAAATATTCTGTTAATAAACCCTTTTGGAATAATAGAATATTAGGTTATTTTAATTTATTTATTTATAATTTATTTGCATTTTATAGATTCTCCCATAATAGGCAAATTCTTTTATTTAAATCAGAAAAATCTATTTTTGAAAAAATTAAAATAAAATTTCTGAGTTGTGTTTTTTCAAAAATTAGGAAATAGATTGAAGCCTCGTCCCAATAATATTAATCACTTAAGAGATAAAATTTTTAAAATAATGTTACTCTATGCTCCTGATGACTGCATCAATTTAAATAATTCCATTTCAAGTGATACATTTAAGGGTCCTGAGACAGCTTATAAAAATCTAACAAGTGAGAAATGTAGTAACCCACATAATCGTGTTAAAAAAACTATTTTCTACATATCCCTTCTCTGATTATTTCAAAGAGATTCTTTTATTATCACCTTTTACAGATGCCTGGTTTTCTACATAGGACAGAACATATGAACACTATATGCTCTTGAACTTTATCTAACAATATTGCCCATCTAGATAGAATATGATTCTCTGACTCAAATTCAGAATTCAGAAAGATTCTCACCAACTGAGTTTGGATAAGTTGCAATCATTTGTGGCAAGAGGAAAATTAACAAGAAAGCTTCCATAAAGCACATTTAGACACAAAAATGGGATGTTGTAGAGAGTACAGTGTGTCCAGTACGATAACCATGAACACACAATTAATAATCTCTTTCTACTTGTGTGCTTCATTTAGCGTCTTAAGTGAACTAAGTTTTACAATACTATAGAACAGTTATTGATTGTCTAGACCTATTCACAGACATTTTTGATAGGATAGATATCTCTTCCGGGACTATATCACATGTTTATAATATACAGTATCTTTATTGTTGAGACAATATAATCTTTAGAAAAGTTCTTTCCAATAGAAATATAATATGACCTACATAAGTGATTTTAAATTATCTAGGACATGTTACTTAAAAGGAACAATAAACAATTAATTTTAATAACATATTTAATTTAACCAAACACATACAAAATACTGTTTTTTCAACATGTTCCATAAGCTACATTTCAAGTGTTCAGCAGGGTCAATGGTTAACAGCAGCCCCCTTAGACAGTGTAGTTCTGTAATATATAGTGTATATATGTAACTGTGTGTAATATGTTCTCTTTGTATATTTGCGTGTATATATACAAATCAAATATATTATCCTAAAATTCTATATAATACAGAATGTATTTGTTAATATGTCCTATAAATGTTATTATTATATTCACATGTTATGCATAATTAACACAAAGTAAACATTATATTACAGAAGGATATAAATAAGCTTAAGTTCTAATGGTTTCACTCCCATGCAAATGCATCATGGTTAGTGTATTTTACCATAAAAGCTCTGAAGTGGACAGATTCCATTGAATTTGCTTCTCAAGGACATAGGAATCTAATCTTATTTAAGTGGATCAATTAATGTAGAAAATTATTCTATGAATAACAGAAGACATATACAAATTACAATGTAAGTAATGAATAAAATTTTTAAAAATATTTCTGATTAGTCTTCAACTTATTTTGCCAATGATTCTCTGTAGCTGTCTCTCTTTTACCATATATATGTTTTTTTTTAATAAAACAGAACATTACAGGAGTATGTAATGAAAAAGGGAGTCTGATTTAAGAAAACTTAAAACTAAGTCTAACATTGCTCATTTTAAGAAAAAAATTTAAAATTCTTTCTGGCTTATAAGATACTTCATAAACATACATAAGTGGATTTGAACATCGCTTACCATAAGCAAAATTAGGAGATCTTGTAATCAAGTTCAAAATACAAAATGATTTTCACTTTTTCAATATGTATGAAATTCATCAAGAAAAAAACAAACAAACCTGAAAACCCTCTTCTAATCTCAAAAAAGAGTTGAGTTAGCCTTGTAAAACCTTATTGTTTCCTCTGTTTTTCTATAGAGCTATTTTTATGAAAAAATTATTTAAAGCTGTTGAACATCACACTCAGCTGCAGATGATCTTTCATTTCAGGAACACATCAGGACAGGTTGGTGCTGAGGAAACTGAGGCTCTGGGGAAATGCAAAATAAGCTCCTAGTAAGACCTGGCTAAATACAACTCGTCCTATAAAATAGTGATGTACAACTTGTGAAAGTTGGGCCATGCATCTACCATACAGTTAGCTCTGTCTTTAGTTTCTCTTCTTTTGCCAATTTGAGTGATCAACTTGAACAAGATGCTCAGCCCTTGAGGATGTTTTGAGAACAGATTTCTCATCATTGTCAGTCAGATCATCGCTACTTTCCTTCTGTTGATTAACCCTTATGAGATGAGGTGCTTTTCAAATGGGAAGAAGTAAACACGCATGGAAACAATGTCTTTGCCCTACCACAATAGATTTAGCGATTAAACTGCTCTGAGTTAAAATGAGAAGTGGCAAACTGACTTCTAAAATCCTCCAGGACTATTCTTTCTATTCTCAAACATGTAATTGGAGGAATGACAGCTGTTAGTATGTAAGAGCATCAGTATCCTTAAGGGTTGACAATTCTTTAATTTGCCCTTGTTTGTATCAGATACAGGAACACAGAAAAGTAAATTCAGACACTGCCATGTTCTGGTTTGGTTACTACCAAAGTCAGACATGCCTTGGTAGTAACCAAGATTTGGTTACATATAAACATAACTAAAGCTATTAAGGCAGTTAAAATTCTTTGAGAATATTAATCATATGCTATGGATCTACTGAATCAGTAAATGATTTAAGAATAATAACAAACTCTCCAAACAAAATGATGTTGTAAATTTAAATCAGACTTTGATATAACAAACATCTAGGACATGTATTAACTGACAGGAATGTAAGGATACTCAAAACAATTTATACCAGTCTCACTTCAAAAAGACAACATTAAAATGCACAGCAAAAAAAATTTGATCATATTGGAGGAATCTAGTCTCGATCCTTCATACATTCTTTCCTTTACTTTTTTATATGTATATTACAGACAATTCACATATACATTTGAATTGGTGGAGTCCCTTGTGTCTTATAAGTAAGAGTCTATAGCACTGATCATAGATTCTTACAGAACCACCTTCCTTTTTTCCAGCAATGTCATTTCTCTCTCTCTCTCTCATATACTCTGATAGAATTATTTTCCTCCTCCCTTGAGTTTCTCTTATGCTTTCTGAGCTCACAGCTTTTTCTTTATGGATTTTGCCTGCCTTGGTACCAAAACAGCACGTTTTAGTCCATTTACCTTGAAAGGACTATGTCAGGTCACGCTCTCCACTCTGGCACCGCCTCCCACTTCCCCCTTTCCCAACCTTCCCCATCCCTGGACATTCAGATCATTAATTTCTCTGAAAATATTTTTCTCACTCTTTTTCCACATAATGAAAGGAGCTACTTAAATGAAGCAGCGCCATTTTAGAACCAGAAAACACTTTTATGTGCACTATCACCAGATAGATTGTCACTTAAGGAAGCCATGTTTTCAAGTATTCTTTTTCAAACTACATGATTAATTTAAAATAAACTTTCTCTGTATCTTTCAGATACTCTCCTTGAATAATACTTGTGGTTGGGCCAACACAACCCTTTTTTTCTGAAAAAGTATTTTACAAGGAGAGAATTAACATTCTCTTGAAGACAATTTTAAAATTAGGTATTACAGTAGCATTCAATATGTGTAAGATGCAATTTTTATTTACCTTTCCATGCCTCAGTAAGGTTTGTAGCACAGACCCTGTTACCTTTGATAATAAATGAAGAAACTCAGTCTAACAGAAGCTACGAGGAATTAAGTGACTTGCACAAAATGACACAGATACTGGGGAATGGAGACAGAACTCGCCCCTAGAATTCAAGCTCTCAATAAATTACTAATTCCTCACAATTGATTCATCCAACAGGGAATTGTTAAATTCTCACTAAGCATTAAGCATGATGCTAACCGTGGCCAAGAAACAGTGTACTCAGAGACAATTTAGGAGGTAACCACAGAGAAAAGGTGGTCTTGACTCTAGTTACTGACCAAAGGGAGTTAGGAAGAACTTCTAAGAGAAAGGGATGCTGTCATTCTTTCAGGAAAGATGACTAAAGTTTTACCAGGTGGATAGTATTCTGGCAGTGCACAAAGATGATATTCAAGGACAAAACAAACCAAAAAAAAGGACAAAAATTAGTTTGATGGATGTGATTGGAATTTAGGTCTGTGAGGAGGCTGGAGGCAGGTGGGGAGTAGAGGTGGGTAGAAATGGTAGCAGCAGAACTGAAATTTGAATGGTAGGCACATATGTACACACACACACACACACACACACATATATATATATTCTTTTTTGTTTGACACTTTTCACACTGAAAGGTAGGGTCTGTGTCCTCTCTCAGATCTGTATGGATTCTGAGGGAACTATTTGACCAGTAGAATATGAAGCAATGCTTTCTTTTTTTCTCTTCTCTTTTTTAAAGACAGAGACTCACTCTGTTGCTCTGAAGTATAGCATGGTGATGTCATAGCTCACAGTGATATAGTTTGCCACATTCAAGGCTGGACAAGGAGCCTGTTTTTCAGTCCTAAGCAAACAGACTTTTTCTCTCCAAATCACACTCTCTGAATACAAGCAAGACAGGATAAAAACAGTTTTTTTCCAGTATGTCATGTAAGCTTGGCCTCTTCCTGGAGGAGACTTCTTGCCATTTTCCTCCCCTGAGCTTGAAAGTACTACATTCATTTATTAATACACTCATTCATTCACCAATCAATATTGAAGTCTGCCCAGTCCCAGCCAAATGTAATTCTCAAGATCTCCCTATTTACAAAGCAATATAAAACCCCTGGATGGAAGACTCCCAGGGGGCGTTCCCACTTGGGTCTTCCCCTCTCTGCCAGAGGCTCTGGTGCCTTTCAGTTCCTTCTATTGCTTTCTATCTGATAAATTCTATCTTATCACTGATCTCTGTGATCCCTGGGTTCATTCTGCAAATCTCCAAGACCAAGGACCTTTTACAGAAAGAAATTACAACAACAACAGCAACTTCAAACTCTTGGTCTCAAGTGATCTTCTTGCTTCAGACTCCTGAGTAGCTGGGACTATAGGTGCCTGCCCCAATGCCCGGCTAATTTTTCTATTTTTAGTATACAGGGGTATTGCTCTTGCTCAAGCTGGTCTGGAACTCCTGAACTCAAGTGATATACCTGCCTCAGACTCCCAGAGTCCTGGGATTATAGGCGTGAGCCACTGGCCAGCCTATGAAGCAATAGTTTCTATGACTAGTCTTAAGAGGCATTTTCTGTCTTTTCTTGCTCCTAGAACAAAAACCACCCTGTTGTGAAACTCTCAAATATCACTGTGGGAAAAACCATTTCCCTCAGCTGCCAACCAACAACCTAAAGGAGCTACTTGAAAGGGCAGCCACAGGCCCTCTGTAGGCCCCATAGCTAAGCTGCATAAAGCAGAGATGAGAGATGACTTCAGAGCCATGAGCAATTGTAGATTCAATAAAAGTAGATTAGGCGACTAGGTTTGGGGTGGTTTGTATATAGCCATTGATGTTTGGAATATGGGGAATTCATAGTCAGATTTGTAGAAAGGATCTATCTGCATGTGTGATGAATAGCAGTGGGCTACCTCATTTGATTAGATGGGAGATGATATGGAAGAGAAAGATGATTAAATGTTCCACCCAATCAGATAGCAATCATATATTTTAGCTCAGAAGATAAAGCATGGATTTTAATGATTCCTGAAAGCAGTAGCATTTTAGAAAATCTCCATATTAACCTAACTTCAGGATGTGCTGTTAAAAAGAAAGATTCATACTCCTAAAACGCTTTGCCACTAATGAATATTTGTATAATAATGATGGGAAAATTTTGTGATCTGAATACAGGAAAGAAAAACTAAAATATAAAAACTTATTCTCTAGAAAAGAGGCCATTGAAATTTTAAAGTATTTCTTAAATCCCAGAATAGAAGCTAACTCTTCTTGAGAGCTTCCTGAAATCTCCAGTATATATTATTATATGTAATTTGGAGTTTTCCTCAAGAAGACACAATTTTTATTATAACATATAACTCTCAATTAAAACACCAAAAAGAATTTTAGAAAAATAGCAACTCTGGCTTATCCCTCTGTGATTTATTATTTTTTTCTTTTTGAGAAGACTTGTGAAGTGGCTGGATTTTTTTATATTGTGTTTTGTGCTTTGAGTTTTCTTTTTCTTTTATTAAATCATAGCTGCGTACATTAGTGCAATCATGGGGTACAATGTGCGCTTTGAGTTTTGTTTACTGATGTTCCCTTCATTTCTACAAATGGTGTGTTGATAAAAGATTATCATCCCTATAGTTCCCATTTTTCTCTGTAATTACAGTATTGAAAATGTTTCAAATATCCTGAAATGGAACCTTTTATAAATAATATTGCTAGGCATGTCTAGTGGTCATTTATTGTCACATACATGTAATGTTTTCTAGATGGTAATTCAACATGTGGATATTGAAATCCGTTTTATATTAAGCCATGTTGTTATACTTCCTACATTCCTCTGATGATGCATTGAAGGAGAATTTTCAAAGGCCAATGGCAAAGGAAAACTAATCAGTTAAGCTCTAGGTAGAAGAAAAAAGAGTTGCTTATCAACTCCCTAGGAAATTATTTTCCAAGGCTAAAGGCAACATAAATCACACCCCACTCTCTGCCTCTGAGAAATTTGCTCTGGGTTAAGAACAAAGGATGCTGAGATACATCTTTATGTAACTGGTGAATTGAATTGTTGAATTCGGTGTATACTGACAAAGAGATTGCATAAAAGTTTAATTAGCAAATACAACTTTAAAAATTAGAGTTTCTACGTAAAACATTAATTCTCTAGCTTCTCTTTTTTTTTTTTGCATGTATGATTTTATTTATTTATTTATTTTTTAATTTAATCATAGCTGTGTACAATAATTCAATCATGGGGTACAGTGTACGGGCTTCAGATACAATCAGAGATATTTTCATCAACCTGATTGCGATAACATTCAAGAGACTTTCTCATTACTCTGTGAGAACAATTTTGATCCGTATTTAGAAGTTTTCTCCTAACCCTTCATACTTTTCCCTGTGACATTTCTCTCCTTTTCCCAAAGTCCAAAAGCCCAATTAAGATAAGTCCCTCGAGTTTCCTCAGGCTTCAGCCGTGCGTTGACCAGCCAGCTCCCAGTATGTGGCTGGAGCAGGGCATGTTGACTGTCTTAAAAGTTACCTTTATTTCCCAAGAGCCAGTGAAGTCCTATTCAACCAACTGTGATGACTCCAGGTGAGGATTCCTTCCACCTTCACTGCCGTGCGTGTGGTCAGGATGATGGTGGAAAGTCCTCTCTACTTTGGTTTCAGGGGGACCAGTTTCTGATTCTAGACCTAGATTTGGTCTGCTTCGTCCTACAGAGAGAAAGGATGTACAGACACACAAGACTAAACAGAACATGGTTAATTACTCCAGTGAAGATTTTCCTTGCTACTCTTTCTAGGGTTTTTGTCTATTAAGTTCAGTTTTTCCCAGTTCTTTTAGGAGTTCCTGCTAACTTGCAGAGGATTGACAGAGGCCTCTTTTTTTTTTTTTTAATAATTTTATTCAATCATAATTGTGTACATTGGTGCAATCATAGGGCAGAATGTGCTTCATATACAATCAGAAACATTTTGATTGTACTGTGCTCATAGCATTTTCTTAATCACTATATAAAGACATTGATACTCTACATTTGATAAGTTTCACCAGTACCCTACTAAGATGCACCGTAGGTGTGATCCCACCAATTGCCCTCTCTCTACCCATCCTCCCCCCTCCCCTCCCCTCCCTTTCCTATGCAGCCTTAAAGAAAGATGGAGACTTTACCTCTTTTGTGTTTACGTGGATGGAGCTGGAACATATTCTTCTTAGCAAAGTATCTCAAGAATGGAAGAAAAAGTATCCAATGTACTCAGCCCTAATATAGAGCTAATTTATAGCTTTCATATGAATGCTAAAACCCATTTATAGCACACCAAGACGGGAAAAGGGCAATGGGCGGGGTGGGGTGGGGGGCGGAGGGGTGGAGGGAGGGCAATTGGTGGGATCACACCTACGGTGCATCTTAGTAGGGTACTGGTGAAACTTATTAAATGTGGAGTATCAATGTCTTTATATAGTGATTAACAAAATGCTATGAAGGCTATCTCTCACAGTACAATCAAAATGTTTCTGAATGTATATGAAGCACATTCTGCCCTATGATTGCACCAATGTACACAATTATGATTTAATAAAATTATTTTTAAAAAGAGACAACTATGAAACTTTAAGAAAAGAAATAGCTGAAAATGTTTAAAATGGAAACAAATGGAAAAATTTAACATGCTCATGGCTGGAAAGAATCAACAATGTTAAAATGTCTGTACTACCCAAACCAATATATAATTTTAATGCAATTCCTATCAAAGCTCCATTGTCATATTTTAAAGATCTCAAAAAAATAATACTTCTTTTTATATGGAATCAGAAAAAAACCTCGAATAGCCAAGACATTACTCAGAAATAAAAACCAAGCA
>CAUYRH010041657.1:42-18670 GCA_963574655.1 Perodicticus potto | reverse complement strand
TTGATGTAAAGTAGATGAAAAAGCTGATAGAACAGAACAAGTTTGCAGAATTTCTGCCCTGTGGAAGAGACGCTGGGCTGCTAATAGTCCTGACTCAGTCTGTGAGATTCAGCCCTTTGTCTCAGCTGTCATCCCCTGAGGGCTAGGTGCGCCCGAACTTTAGCAAAGCTTTCTCAGTGCTGCCACTTGGTGCCTCAGGGAACCGCTTCTCCACTTCAGCCACCTCTTGGCTCACTTTCCTCACACTGCTCCCGAGCCAGGAAAATAGCACAGACTGGCAACACCCTGCACCCTGTCCACCCCCCTCGAGAAAGTGTCCAAGAATCTGGACTCAGTGGGGGACAGACCTCCAGACCTCAGGGTGAGAGTGGAGGGGAGTGCTGGGAGTTCCAACTTGCAGGTAGAGAATATATACAGTTTTTATACAGTTTTATGACTGGCAGGAGGGTGCCACCGCACCCTAGTAGGGGAAGGAGGTCTGCTTTTTAGAGGGTCTCTCCCGTGGGGTAGAGTGGGAGGACATCTGAACTCTGCTTGCTTGTTGTATGGAGGTATGGCGTATACTGCAAGCTGCTCTCATAGGGGAGGGGACTCCCGTCCACTTGGTGATGTGCTCTGTACCTTTTATTTGTATCCTTGGGGTCACAGGTCGCTCCAGCAGGGTTGATGTGCATTCTTCGACCTTCTCTTTTGGCTCAGTTCCAAACTGTTGGATTTTTTGCTAAATTTCTGTCCTTTAACTCTCCTTCTGGATGGGAGTGTCTGCAGAAAGCTGGCTACAGACCGCCATCTTGGCTCCTCCCCCCCCCATCACTATTTCAATGTAAAAGTTAATTTTCTGAGAAAGGTACTCAAACTGTAATCACACTTCTAAAACCTCCATCCTGTTCATCTCACTTATTCTTTTCTTTTCTTTGTGTACATGATGATAAGACAAATGTCTACGGACCCTAATCCAAAACAAATGGAGACATTCTAGAGAAGGAAAAACATATCGAATGATTGATTTTATCTTGATTTTATCACAACTCGTGGAAATAAAATTTAAATCAAATCTGAAAATAACTGCTTGGGTGAATTTACACAGGCAAAGAGACTTTCAAAGTGTAGAAACAACTGCCACAGAGAATAGGTGGGGCCTGGCAGAGACAGCAGAACATACTTTTTTTTCTCTAACTAGTCATTAAAGTCCTAGCACCCTGGCCAAGGAGTAATGCTCCCATCATTTTCAATAGTGCTACAAACATAGAGCTAGGTGTGATGGCACACACCTGTAGTCCCACAGAAGTATTTCTGAAAATATGTATTTTATGTGAAACACAATTAAGAATATGACTACTTAGAACTACGCCTCCCAAACACAACATGATAAGTTGTGCCCTCAGCTATTAGGGAGAAAAACAACACACATTTTCAAACATAAGGACTCTATAAGAACTCTGGGTCCACCTTAATTTATACACTTCTGGGCTATTCAGCAAAAAGCAGAATCGCCTAAAAAGAGTGTCCAGGTTTCAGCGGTGGGAGGGATAAGGGAGGAGCAGTAAGTGTTCCCACTGAGAGTGGAATTATAGAGAAAAGCCAGCACACTGAGTACAAACTAAGCAAGGTCCTTTATTGGGCTGGCCAGTCCAGAGCAGGCTCAGGCCACAAAGTCTCTTGACCTCTTTAAAGCAGGGGTGCAAGGTTTTTCTATGGCACTTCTAGTGTTGGATGGGAATCTCTAGTGTGAGCAGAATTTTACAGAAGCTAATATCTGCAAGGTTAAAGATATGGGGATGGGGCTTATACAGGTGGGGGGGAGGTGTATTACTGCACACAGGCAGACCAGACAGACTTGCGATTTTGTAGCTGTCACAGGACTTTACAGCTCTCAGCTGCTTGTTCAAGGGGCTATTTTGCTTACAAAATGGGAAGTGGGGCTACAAGCTATTAACAAAATGGAGTATGTCTGGTTTATTTGCTCAAAATGGATGGAGTTAGGGCATCATAGTCCCCATAGGTCTTAACCCCACGTCAAATTTTGGATGTCTGAGTCAAACTCTTGACTCTTCATCTAAGAATATGGAGTCATGGAGGGCATTAATCACCATGAGTTTGATTGCAGCCAATCAAGTTTGTAGGAAATTGATGAACCAGGGTACACATACATCTGGGGCAATACAAGTACTATAGCACAAATGCCTTCTGGCTGAAGCAAGCTGGTTGTAATATATCAGGTTAAGCCCATAGTACAAGCAAGCCAAGTTCTGTTTGGAGCAAAGTATGGTAAAGATGGTTCTAAATCTTGAGTATAATTATATACTGCAGCCAAAGAGGATTCATTTGGTTAAGCTGTGGCCTGAGGTTTGGAGACACCTCGCCTGTCCAGTCACATGTCCTAAAGTAAGCAGTGGGGCTACTTAGGTACAGGACGACAGGTTCTTGTCAGTTATTTGGAGGGCTAGCTCACCTAACCATACATAATATGGGGGTCTGGGTTGTAGGCATAACTAACAATCAGAAGCTAACTTAGGTTGAATTACATTTAAAAGATGATGTGGCTCAACGTGCTAAGGCACCAGCCACATACACCTGAGTTGGCGGGTTCGAATCCAGCCCGGGCCCGCCAAACAACAATGACAGCTGCAACCAAAAAATGGCCGGGCGTTGTGGTGGACGCCTGTAGTCCCAGCTACTTAGGAGGTGGAGGTAAGAGACTCACTTGAGCCCAGGAATTGGAGGTTGCTGTGAGCTGTGATGCCATGGCACTCTATCCAGGGGTGACAGCTTGAGGGTCTGTCTCGAAAAAAAAAAAAAGATGATGCATACTGTCTAACATGCTTAGTAAAATAGGGAGCAAGGGCAGCTGCTGGTATGATTTCCTATCAGGCGTGGGGCTGTTGAGCTCTGGATTAAAAGAGTTGAATAGTGAGTCCTGTAATTTGGCCAGTAACCCCAATGGTCTCAGGGGAGTCTTGGGCGGGTGAATTAATTGAATTAAAAATTGAGTCGCCTCAGACTGGCACATGTAGAGTTGGAGTTTCCAAGTCTGTTTCTGTCATCAGACTCAGACATTTGGTTTTTGCACCTGGATTGAAATTGGGTTACATGTTCAAGGTGTTAGATATGCCCAGCAACCTCCCTCAAGTTACTTGTGACAAGTCTCTGGTCTTTTTACAGTGACATACTTGGTATTATTAAGGATAAACACACTGCTCTGTAATAGGGATTCAAGATGAGTGATTCTACATCTATTATGCACATAGTTGGAGTAGCTGCTCATCAGCCCACATGACCAGGATTTTCTGTATTGGGTTGCGTGATATGAGCCTAATAATTTATACAGGATAGTGTAGAAAACTGGGCCTACAGTACTATTTTCCCAAGTTGTATTAGCTAAGACCTTCCCCTTCCTGTTAAGTAATATAAAATAAGGAAGCAAGGGTTAAGGTGAAGAGGACATGTACCTATAGGAAGTAGACTAAGGTTCATAACACTCTTAGTTTGAGGGAGTCTTCTCTTGGGACCACCTTCCAGTGGGTTCCGCTGTCCCATGTGGTTTTCTTCACATGGGAATGGTGGATCCATGCTGACAAGCTGTCAACTCTCTCAGCGATCGGGGTAGTGAGATGACAGTGAAAGGGCCTTTTCTCCTCAGGGTCAGTCTTTCTTTCTGGAATGATTTGATGTGCACTCAATCCAGGCTGGAAGGCACTTTTAGGGTCCTGGTTAGTTCCTCTGGAATCCTGGTAAGTGTCTCGAGTCTGGGGTTAGATGACTTTGGGAAGTGGGAGAAGCACTGGAGATACTTTAAAAGAGTATGGTTAGTTATTCCCGCTAATTAAGGATCATGTACATGGGGAAGCAGTGGGGGAGGCTTCCCATACATTTTTTTTAATGGAGTAAAACCAGTCTTATACGGGGTGCATCTTGCTCTAAGGCTGCCTAAGGGCAGGAACTGTCCACCAGTCACTGACACTGTCCAACAGTCTCATCAATGAGTTTTGTTAGTTTCTTTTAGAGTCCAGTTCATTCTTTCTTCCTGTTCTGAGTTCTGTGACCAGTAGGCACAATGGAAGTTCCCCTGTATACCTAGGGTTTTACTGATTGCTTGGTTCAAGGCAGAAATGAACACTGGCCCATTATCTAAGCCAATTGAAAAAGGTAGTTCATACCTAGGGATTATCTCATTTAGAAGCATTTTTGCAGTGGTTAAAGCAGTTTCATTTTGGTGGGGAAAGCTTCTACTCACCCCGAGAAGGTGTCCACTACCACCAGGACATATTTATATCCTTTAATGGGTGGATGAAGTTTGGTAAAGTCAATTTCCCAACTGTCTCCTGGCACATGCTCCCTGGGGCATATTCCCACAGGAAGCCTTTTTCCTACCTTGGCGTTAATCTTTTCACAAGCGATGGATTGGTCCACTGTGGACTGGGTCAGTTAAGTCCTTTAAATGCATATCTGGGTCCCAGTAAGTCTTTCATCTTCTCATCTCCTAGATGGGTGGTTGTGTGTATTTGCTGAACTAGGTATTTTCCCACTGATTCTGGTAAATATATCTGGTCCCCTGCTATGGGAGCCATCCGCTAGTGGTTTCGGTTGCCGTCAGGCTGCTAGCATATTCTCTTTCCTTTTGTGAGTAGTGAGGTGTGGTGATGAAACTAGGATCTGGAAATGACACTCCGGTGAATGGTAATAATTTTTGAGCTTCCTGAGATGGCTCACTTTTACCTCTGCAAGCCTTTTATCTTGCTGTTTCATTTAGGAACTCAAGGGGTTTCCTCAGTATCTGAGCCACTTCTTGGGCGGTTTCGTTTGCCAGGTGGTTGCCTGTGGTCATTGGGGTGTCAGACTTCTATGGATTTGGCAATGGATGATAGCAACCTTCTTTGGAAATCAGAGGGTGTTAAGTAGCACCAGAATTTTAGTTTTACTTTTAATAGCTCTCTGACTGATGTCAGTAAGCCTCTCTATGTACATATTTTCCTGTGTTGAGTGCCATGCCTAAGGCATATTGGCTGTCAGTGTAAATGTTAATGACTTTGTCTTTTCCGCATCTAAGAGCCTGTGTGACAGCAATCAGTTCTGCTTTTTGTGCTGAGCTGATAGTGGGAAGAGATTGTGCCCAGAGTACCTCCTCTTGTGTGATCACTGCCACTCCTACTTTCCGGGAGCCTTGCCATAAATAGCTGTTTCCATCTGTGAATACCGTGGCCTTGGTGTTTGAGAATGGTGTGTCTTGCAAGTCGGTGAACCAGTACTGGCAGTAGTCTAGGACGTCTTCACAGTTTTGCACCAGCTCTGTTGGGTCATCATCTGGCATCAACCCAGTGTAGCAGGGTTCAGGTTTTGGGTCTGAGCAAACTGCAGTCATGACTGGTCAAGTAGCAGGCTTTGGTATTGGGTGACCTAGCATTGGATATCCAATGACGCAGGGTCCCTGGGAGGAGTGTTTCCACGGCAAGCAGAGCTGTCAAAATCAAGTCTTGTCCCAGAGTTAATTTGTTCACCTCCTATACCAGTAGGGCTGTGGCTGTAGTGACTTGCAGACAGCCTGGCCACCAAAAGGCTACCCAGTCTAGGCATTTAGATAAATAAGCCACTGGCCAATTCTATGGCCTGAGAGTCTGGGTCAGCACACCTTTTGCAATATTGCTTGTTTCATGTATAAAAAGGTGGAAATGCTTGGTCATGTCCAGCAAAGCCAAAGCTGGGGCTGTTATGAGGGCTTGTTTCAAAGCTTTAAAGGCCTGGTCTTCCTGCTCTGTCCACTGCAGAGGTCCATCCCCAGCAGTGGCAGCATGCAGGGGTTTTGCAATCTCAGCAAAACAGCAGATCCACATCCAGGAGTAACCCCCCACCCCCATGAAATCCCGGACTTGCCATTTGGTTGTAGGAGTTAGGATTTTCAGGATCACTTGTTTTCTTTCTCCAGTCAGCATCCGTTGGCCTTTTGACAACATGTACCTGAGGTACATCTCCTCTGTCAAGAGGAGAGATGCACTTTCTTTGCTAACACGCTGTAACCTAGATCTTGAAGGTCCTGAAGGAGGTTCCAAGTACATATTATGCAGTCTTCATAATTTTTAGCAGTCAGCAAGATGTCATCAACACAGTGTAAGAGAACACAGTTCATATACCTGTCTTTAAAGATTTTCCAGTCTTTTTCCAAGGCCTTTCCAAAGAGGGTGGGAGAGTTTTTGAAATCCTGGAGCCTTGTCTGGGTCAGTTGATACCTGATCTGGCTCAGTCCATTCAAAGGTGAAGATCTGCTGGTTGACTGGAGCCAGTAGGATGGAGAAGGCATCCTTTAGGTCTAGATCTGTAAACACCTGGAATTCTGATGAGAGGAGACTCAAGAGAGTGTACAGGTTTGGAACTGTTGGGCAAATGGTTTCCATCCACTTGTTTACCTCCTGGAGGTCTTGTACTGACCAGAAGTCTGATGATCCTGGCTTCTTGACTGGAAGAAATGGTGTGTTCCAGGCCAACTGGCAGGGAGCTAAGATTCCAGCTTCTAGTAGACACTGGACATGGGGTGTTATACCTTGCCGGGCTTGCTGGCTCATCAGGTACTACCAGACCCAAACGGGGCAGTCTCCAGCAAGGAGCTGGACTATAACTTGGGAGTGTTGGCTGGCCAGTCCAGGGGGATTTGATTCTGTCCACACTGAGGGGAAGTCTTTTTGTAGCTGAGTCAACAGTGTGGGGGCTGCTGGTTTTGCTTTTTCCTCTCCTCAAGGATTACTGAGGAGAAGGTACTCTTCACATAAAGGTGTGGATAGATGTAACTGGTAGACTGGGGGCTCAGGAGCCAGAGAGGGACTTGTGTCTGGACCATTTCATCTCCTTGTGGGGAGAACAAAATGGTGGCCCAGAGTTTCTGGATCAAGTCTCTGCCCAAGAGGAGGTAAGGGTAATCTAGGATTACCAGGAAAGTGTGAGTTACTTTCTTCCATCCAAGGTCCACAGTCCAATGTTGGGTGACTGGACACATCCTAGTGAACCCAGTGGTTCCCTGAATGGGAATCTTCAGTCAAGAGTCCCAGTGATTCCTGCAAAACAATTGCACTGCTCCAGTGTCCACCAAGAATCAGATCTGGGGACCCCCACTGTTGCTGGTACCATGGGCTCTCAGGGGCCTGGTGGGAAACGGCCCCAGCCCCATCAGTCAGAATCATTATCCTTTTCATTGATAGTGCCAAGGCCTTATTGCGCCTGGACTCAGGGTAGTTGTTTCTCCAGTGGCCTTTTTTCTTACAGTATACACATTGGTCTCTCTCCAAGTGTTCCCATTCTGATTGACTGTGGTTTGAGGCCGCCAGTCTTTCCACCATGTTCCTGAAGGTACCTTGTTCCCTTGCACTGTCTGCAGAACAATCACAATAAGTTTAGCCTGTTGGTGTGACACTCTCTCTGTTTCTGCTGTTCTCTTTTTCTTTTTATCAGTATCTCTGTTATCATAGACCTTTTGGACTATGCCTAAAAGCTGAGAAATGTTCACACTTGTGAATCCTTCTAGCTTTTGTAACTTCTTTCTGATATCTGGAGCTGACTGGGAGACAAAGGCATTCTCTGGAGCTGAGGGGTCCAATTGGGTATAGATTTGGAAGGACTCTCTGAACCTTTCCAGATATGCCCCCAGTGACTCCTCTGGGCCTTGGACCACCTCAGTTGTTTTTGACAAATGTATAGTTTTCTAGGTTGCTACCTGCAAACCAGTTAAGAGAGACCAGTAGAAAGCTTCCAGAGCCCAGAACCCCACCAAGTTTTTGGGGTCCCACTCTGGTTGCTTCTCTATGAAAATTCTATTAAAATCTCTCTTTCTCTCCACCTTTTTCAGAACTGGCCAGAAACATTTTCCTAGCTTCTGTTTGAACCCTATCTCATTCCTGTGCTGTGAGGAATGTCAGGAGAAACTGCTGACAATCATCCAAAGTGGGACATGAGTCCAGAAAATGGACTCAATAAAGGAAATAAGAGCCTGTGAGTTTCTGAGAAAGGTGGGTTTTGGGTTTTCCAATTGTACAAATTAGAAGTAGAGAAGGGAACATAGACAAGAAAGGGTTGATTGCCTCTCCCAATTCCTACCCCAGGGGTCATCTTGCAAAGGGGGAAGATTGGGGCCCCATTCTTATCTGTGCAGGACTGAAGGAGAGATCTTGGGGGTGAATGGGGACATTGTTGGGGAATAGGTGCCTTCCACTGAGGTGCTGATGAGAGATCCTCAGTAGAGGAAACCATGCATCCATGGTAGGGAGGCAGTAAGTCCTCTTCCACCCTGGAGGGAGGGGGTACTGCTCAGGAGCTCATTGGCCTCTCCATGGGCGTGGACAGGCAAAGGGGAATGCAGAATAGGATCCCATGGCACAGGCTTGCAGCCGAGGAGTGGGGTTCGAACTAAACTGAGCAACTGATTAATATAAGGGAATTGGTCTGGGTGAACTGGCTGTCCGGTGACCACTTGGTGTACTGCAGTCACCAGGGCTGGGTCCAAGGAGCCTGTTGATGGCCACCCCATATTAAAACTAAACCACTTGACCTCACAGAGGACCTGAAGGTGATTCTTTGAGAACTGAACTTAGTAATCATCTGAGAAGCCTGCGTTGAAATTCTTCAGCATACATTGTAAAGGTGTCAAAGACTTACTCTGTTGAGTTTCCATAACTCAGCAGACACACAAACACAGAGGCTTTATTAAGATAAACAAAAACAATCACAGCCAAAAGATGACAACTACATATGACATCAATTTTTTTTTTTTTAAGATTACACATGTAAGTGAGATCATGTGGTATTTGCCTTTCTCTGTTTGGTTTATTTCTCTCAATGTATGTCCTCTGGGCTCATCCATGTTATTGCAAATGATAGGATTCATTCCCTCTCTCTCTCTTTTTTATTTTTAGTTATGGAAATGACATTTTTTTTCTTTACTAAATCATGACTGTGTACATTAATGTATTTATGGGGTACAATGTGCTGAATTGATAAACACTGGGAAATGCTTACATCAAACTGATTAATGTAACCATCACCTTGCTTGCTTATTTGTTGTGATAAGACATTTATACTGTATTCTTATTTTGATTGAAACAGAGTCTCACTTTGTGGCCCTGGGTAGAGTGCCATGGCATCATAGCTCACAGCAACCTCCAGCTTTTGGACTTAAGCGATTCTCTTGCCTCAGCCTCCCAAGTAGCTGGGACTACAGGCACCCACCACAACGCCCAGCTTTTTTTGTAGAGACAGGGTCTCACTCTGGCTCAGGCTGGTCTCAAACCTCTGAGCTCAAGGCAATCAACCTGCCTCAGCCTCCCAGAGTGCTAGGATTATAGGTGTGAGCCACCATGCCCGGCTATACTCTATTCTTAATAGTTTTGAAATGTACCATTGTATTATGCACCGTAGGTGAGGTCTCGCCAATTTCCCTCCATTCTATCAGCCTCCTCCCTCCCAAATCCTCTCCCTTCTCTTCCCTCTTTATTTCTGGACTACAGTTATGTTTTATCTTATATATGAATATGTAAGTGATTATATGTTTGTTTCATAGTAGTATTGAGTACATTGGATACTTTTTCTTCCATTTTTGAGGTATTTTACAAGGAAGACTATGTTTCAGCTTCATCCAGGTAAACATAAAAGATCTAAAGTCTCCATCTTTTAATGGATGATTAGTATTTCATGGTATACATATACCACAGCTTATTAATCCATTAATGAGTTGATGGGCACTCGGGTTGCTTCCAAGTCTTGGCAGTTATGAATTCGGCTCAGTAAACTTTCTCGTGCAAATATCTCTGTTCTAAAATTATTTTTGATCATCTGGATATATACTTAGTAAAGGAATCGCAGGATCGAATGGTAGGTCAACTTTTAGTTCCTTAAATATTCTCTGTACTTTTTTTCAAAAGGGCTGTATTAGTTTGCAGTCCCAACAGCAGTGTACAAGTGTTCCCTTCTCTCCACATCCAAGCCAATAACTGTAGTTTTGGGATTCTGTGATGTGGGCTAATCTTGCTGGAGTTAGATAATAGCTCAAAGTAGTTTTAATTTGCATTTCTCTGATGATTGAAGATGATGAGCATTTCTTCATGTGTTTGTAGGCCATGAGCCTGTCTTCTTCAGAGAAGCTTCAGTTCAACTACCTTGCCCACATAGAAATAGGGGTATTTGCTCTTTTATTATTGACTAGATTGAGTTCTCTATGGATTCTAGTTATCAGATCTTTGTTGGAAACACAACCTGCAAAAATCTTCTCCCATTCTCTAGGCTGTCTGTTTCCTAACTTACTGTGATCTTGGCTGTGAAGAACCTTTTTAGTTTGATCATATCAAAATAATGTATTTTTGGTGTTGCTTCAATTTCCATGGGCATCTTCCTAATAAAGCATTTTCCCAGGCCAATTTCTTCAAGTGTTTTCCCTGCAGTCCCTTCTTGTATTTTTATAGTTTCATGTCTTAAGTTTAAATATTTTATCCAGTGAGAATCAATTTTTGTTAATGGTTAAAGGTGGGGATCTAATTTCAGTCTTCTACAGGTCACCAGCCAGTTCACCTAGCACCATTTGTTAAACAGGTATTCATTCCTCCACTAAATGTTTTTGATAGGCTTATCAAACATGAAATGATGATAAGTGGCGGGGTTCATTTCTTGGTTCTCTATTCTGTTCCATACATTTACCTCTGTTTTTGTGCCAGTACCATGCTGTTTTGATCACTATAGATTTATAGTATAGTCTGAAGTCTGGTAACGTGATACCTCTTGATTTGTTTTTATTTCTGAGTAATGTATTATCTATTCTTGTTTTTTTCTGATTCCATATAAAATGAAGTACTATATTTCCAAGCTCTTTAAAGTATGACAATGGTGCATCAATAGGGATTGTATTAAAGTTGCTAATTTCACATTTGTGGTGCATATGTGAAGGGTCAGGAGAAAACTTCTAAATATGGATCAAAATTGTTTTCACATAGTAAATGAGAAAATATCATGAATGTTATATTAATCAGGTTGATAAAAATATCTCCGATTGTATGTGAAGCCTGCAAAAAAAAAAGAAAGAAAATAGACTTTGGAATCAGAAAGTACTCAAATCTGTTTGTCACTTAATAACTATAAGATCTTCAACTTCTTTCTTGCATGTGCTTCTTTTATTATGTAAACATAATAATATTGTACACCTCAAAGGGTTGATGAATGGATTTTTAAAAATGAATATAAAATGCTTAGCATAGAACCTAGCATATGAGAAGTACTCAATAAATGGTAGCTGTCAAGTCAAAAAAAAAAAAAAAGAAAAGAAAAATACTTCCCATTCAAGTTTAATGAAGCCTTGAACACAGATTCATTTTCCTGGTTTTGTAGAGGTTCAATTTTGTCCAAGCTTCCACATTCTTCAACCATTATACTAAGTTTCTCAGTTGCACCTAGGTTTTCAGCAGCATGAAAGATATTTGAAATGGCATCCAGAATATCCAGAATAATTTTGATATCTTTCTAAGTTATGAGGTTCATCAATTGTTCTATTATACAACAATCAATGAGGCATACAATCTGTTCAACTGTTTCATCACTTGTATAGTTGATCATAGCCCATACAGCTTCCTTTTGTGTCTTAAATTTTTAGAGAGAACACCAACAAGTAATGAGACTAGTCCATGATTCACAACTTGCCGTACCTGGTCCTGACAGCCACCTGTGATTTTTGATATCGTATTATAGCTTCCCTTTGAATGTTAGTTTTGGTGTTGGTCAGCAGGCTAGGAAAGACAGTTAAGTGTTCCTGCATCAATTAGAACCTGAGTCTGTTCATCTGTTCCAGTGACAATATTCCCTATGACTCTTAGCACAAGAGTCACAACTGGCAATTCATAGCTCCCGGAAATGTCAGAAGTTGGGGCATAACTCCTATTTTCACAACCATTTTAATCCTTTCATTTGGACCATCAGTAAGGTAGGCAACAGTCCAGAAGGTATCTGCTAATACCTCTGATCATCATGATGTGGGAGACACACTAAAGTAGGAAGAATCTGCTCCACAGCAATTAATGGGGGTGCAGTATTCTTGTTGCAACAAAGGTTTGAAAATGTCCAGGTAAGAATATGTAAGTAACTACATGATAAAGATGATATATCAGGAATAGCTAGAATTCCAACGGTGCGTGCACCATACTTGATAACCAAGTCTCATAAAACTGAACCATCACTTGCAATTTTTCCTACAGCCCATACGGCTTGTTCACTGATATGCGCACAGGGAGATGCCAACAGAGAAATGAATGCTGGAATCATTTATACCTTTGACAATGTCATCCACAGACCAACTTACAGTACCTTGGTTGTTGTGGTTTTCCTGCAGTGGAGAAGTAGCATCATCAGGAAACGAGCTTACATTTTGCCTTTTCAGTATCTGGTCATCTTTCTCATCTTTCCTCAACTCTACATTAACACTTTTATTTGGCATAACCTCATTTCTGTGCTGTCTTTTGCCTTGTTCTTGAACCTGTTAAGTCAGGCAGTTGGTGAATTAGTATTATTGTTGGTTGGGAGAAAGCTGCACTGCTAACTTAAGCTTTCACAGGAGGTGGTGCGGGATTCAGAGACTCTAGGTTGGTTTCCCTGGAAATGTCCACCATGGCTCAGCCAGAACATGGTGATTTGATTGTCTGTTTTAAGACATAGTTTCACTCTGTCACCCTGGGTAGAATGTCATACATCATAGCTCACATTAACCTCAATCTCTTGGCCTCAAATAATCCTCTTGCCTCAGCAAGAATGGCCACAGCGCCCGGCTTGTATTTCCATTTTTGGTAGAGATGGGGTCTAGCTCTTGCTCAGGCTGGTCTCAAACATCTGATCTCAAGCAACCCACTAACCTCAGCCTCCCAGAGTGCTAGAATTATCAGCTTGAGCCACCATGCCCAGCCTAGATGTGGAATTTTTAATATTTATACAAATCACCATTGCACAGAAGGGGAAGAAGAAGATAAATATTTTTAATTCAATACTATGATATTATAGTTAGAGAACTGGTATAATAAAATGACAACTAACAGTGATGATAACACACATCAATGAATATTTAGCTGTTTATGAAGAACACCAAAAGACTTAACTGAGGGACATAACAAAAATGCTCTAAATTATTGAAGAATCATTTTGTGAGCAAACTGGTAATTTTAAAAATTGAATATATAATTGCTCAATAATTACATATATTCCATTTCTGATAGTAAACAATATTAGTATTAGGAAAATACAGAAAGTACAAGGCCAATGAGAACACAAATGCAAAAGGTTTAAAATGCTGCTAAAGTTTTGGAGTTCAAGCGGAGGTACAGGAGGACAGGAAAAAACTCCCATGGCTACAGATGTAAGAAATACATAATAAAGTATATTTCTTCAAGGTGAGGAGCACATTTGAAGTATAAACCCAAAATATCTTTTGTAGAACAATAGAAATAAGATGCACTAGTTGATGATTTTTTCCAGTAATATCCTTTGGTTCCACAAATAGGAATCAGACTTAAACATAGAAGAGCATAAGTTTCCAAAGCAGTCTGTCTTTGTGACAGTTGGGAGAATGTGATTGTATTACAAACTATCCTAGATCCACCTATCTGCAATAGGTGGATAAGTGTAACATCTATATTACCATACACACACACGCAAAAAAAAAACCTTGAGTAATAAGAAAATGACTTAAAACAAAGAAAACAGTCCAGACTGCTCTGCAAAGAAAACTTCTAATAAATAGCTGACCCTGAAAAAATCCAACATATTCAAAGATGAATAATTTTAAAAATAAGCAATATAAGATCTATTCAGATATATTATTCATGAAAAGAATGAAACCAACGTATATTTAAACGTAATTTATGAATAAAAGAACTTATTCTTCTAATTGAAAGTTTAAATGATGTCTTCGAGAACACTGACACAAGATCTATGCATGTGTACCTCTATATTTTTAACGTATATAGCCATTATATATACTATTATATTATTTATGGGCTCTAACACTCTATACATATATGCAACGTATTTTAATATAATCTAAAATATGTTATATGAAAAATTTACAATTTATTATATTGACTAGTATATATGTATAGTATATTGTTATTTATGTAATAATATAATAAATCATACTTATGCATGATAAATAATATACACATGTATGTGTAAAAATATTGAACTTTAATAAAGAAAAATTTCTTGATGCCACCAAATAAATAAACACCAATGACACATTTTGTATATATTCAAATCAGACCTGATATCACAACAATTCATACACTGGTTGGTCAATGTCTTGAAGAGAAAACAAATCTTACAAAATCCTTCAGTTCCTTTTCTGTGTTGCTGTAAATAAGAGGATTTCATTTTTTTAATGCTTGAATAACATTACATTGTGTATACATACCAAATTTTCTTCATTTATCTTGTTGATGAACACTTAAGTTGATTCCTTATCTTGGCTATTGTTAATAATGCTGCTATAAACACAAAAGTCCAAATACCTTTTCAACACATTAACTTTTTTCTTTTGAATAAATACCCACCAATGGGATTACTGAAACACATAGTAGTTAAATTTTTAATTTTTGAGAAATGTCCAGACTTTTTTCCACAGTGGTGGTACTAATTTACATTATTTTTAATGTGTTGAAAGGAAAGATCATTCAACACAAAATTCTCTAACCAAAATAAAATAAAATAAGAACTTCATAATAAAAGGTGAAATAAATATATTTTCAGGTGAAAAATACTAGTAAGGAAATTTACCCAACAGAAATAAAATGATAATGGAAGGAAATTTGGAACATTAAAAGAAAGAAAAGATCAAAAGAAAGATAAATATATGGATGAATGTAATATTACTTTCTTTCAAGTATTTAAAATTTTATTTGACTGTTGAAATAAAAAAGTCACACTGTCAAAAGTGGTTCCCAATGTATATAAAAGTAATATTTAAGTCAAATATATCATTAAGGCAACATATTAATAGAAATAAATGACATCAGCTATGTTTCCATATTTTAGCCCCTCCAAAAACTATACAAAATGAACACAAACTATACAAATACTTATACTAAAAGAAATATAAAATTAAAATGATAGGGCCAGGCGCGGTGGCTCATGTCTGTAATCCCAGCACTTTGGGAGGTCCTTCACCTCTTTTGTTAGGTATATTCTTAGGTATTTCACTTTCTTTGAAGCTAGTGTCCAGGGGATTGTGTCCTTGATTCGCTTCTCATCTTGGCTGTTATTGGCATATACAAAGGCTACTGATTTGTGGACATTGATTTTATATCCTAAGACATTACTGTATTTTTTTTATCACTTCCAGGAGTCTTATGGTTGAGTCTTTGGGGGTTGTCTACTATCATATCATCAGCAAAGAGGGAGAATTTTTACCTTCTCTGCTCCCATTTGGACGCCCTTTATTTCCTTCTCTTGCCTGATTTTATTGGCTAGAACTTCCAGCACTATGTTGAATAGTAGTGGCGATATAGGACAAAGTTGTCTGGTTCCAGTTTTAAGAGGAAAAGATTTCAGTTTTACTCCATTCAGTAAAATATTAGCTGTGGATTGGTCATAGTTTCGATCAGTTTAAGAAATGTGCCACCTATGTCTATACTCTTCAGTGCTCTAATTAGAAGTGTATGCTTTTTCTGTATCTATTGAGAAGATCATGTGGTCTTTTTGTTTTTGCTTCTGTTGATATGGCCAATAACGTTTATGGACTTGGGTATATTAAACTATATGAAGTTTAATGAAGCCTACTTCATCATGATGTATGATTTTTTTGATCAGAAGCTGTAATCTATTGGCTAGGATTTTGTTGACAATTTTTGCATCTATATTCATTAGTGAAATTGGTCTGAAGTTCTCCTTTGTAGTTGGATCTTTTCCTGGTTTTCATATCAGATTGATGTTTGCTTCACAGAATGTGCTGGGGAAGATTCCTTCCTCCTCAATTTTTTTGAATAATTTCTGCAGTATGGGAATAAGCTCTTCTTTGAAGGTTTGATAGAATTCTGGTGTGAAGCCATCTGGACCAGAACATTTACTTGTTTGGAGATTTTTTTATTGTTTCTTTGATCTCACTGCTTGAAATTGGTCTGTTCAGGTTATTTATTCCTTTCTGGCTAAGTATAGGGGAAGGATTTGTTTCCACTACAGCTTTGTGCTCATCATTATCCACCTTGGTTTCAGGTCATCCACACAGCTCATTTTCAAGATTAAAATCACCAGAATGGAACTTATCAGAAAATCAATGTGCTATGGACTCATTAGTCACATCCTTCTCAAACTCCTTATTGATATTTTGATCTGTGTATGCTACAAGATTCCACTATGTAACTCATATTTAAAGTTACCATTAATTTTTGACTTATTCATGATCTCACAAAAATTGCTGTAAAAAATGTGAAAGATAATCACAACAGAAATCATGTGTTTGAAAGAATAAGTGTGTATCTTAATAATAATAATTTAAAAAATGAGTATCAGAGTGAATTGTCAGAGTTATCAACTGCCAAACCTTGTACATAAGGAAATCAGACATTTCCTACTTAATAACCTTAACACACTGTGGGAGAGAGTGAAAACTAGTACAACTTCTACGGAAGCCAGCATGGATTTTCTCTAAGTAGACCTATTGCTTGATCCAGCAATCCCACTACTGCATATCTGCCCAAAAGAAAAGAAATCAGTTTTACAAAAGATACCTATACTTACACGTTTATCACAGCATAATTCACGGCTTCAAAGATATGGAATCAGCCTAAGTGCACATTAGTACAGGAGTGGATAATGAAAATGTGGTATGTATATATGTGTGTATGTGTGTGTGTGTGTGTGTGTGTGTGTGTGAGAGAGAGAGAGAGAGAGAGAGAGAGAAAACATGGAGTACTACTCAGTCATAAAAAGGACTAAAATAAGGTCATTCACAACAATGTTGATAGAAATGAAGACAACTATTCTAAGTGAAGCATTTGGGTTTGGAAGAACAGAGACTATATTCTTTGTTCTAAGACTGGTAAGCAGGAGCTAAATGATGAGTACATGTGGGCACAAAAAGATGTAAAGGATATTGGAAACTAAGAAGTGGGAGGTCATCAGGGGGGTGAGGGATAAAAATTTACCTATCAGGTACAATGAATACTGTGCTTGTGGCAGGCATACTGAAAGTCCTGACTTCAGCATTATACAACGTATCCATGTAACAAAAAAATCCTTGTACCTCCTTAATATTTTGAAATAATAAAAAAGTGAATATAACTCCACAGTATGGTAGAAAATAATTTATTAATCACCACCTGTAGTCTAAGCTTTGTGTTTAATATCCTTTAGTAGAAGTTTTTATCGTTGTAGTTTGATTCTAAATAGTAGTTTTTAAACTTATCAAGAAAACCTTTATTTTTCAGGTTTTCCTCACTTGTATCTGCTTAGCAAAAATTCCTGTCATGGAATAAAAGTTAGCTGCTTGATGAAAATCGACAGTGGAAATAATAAAGTATTATAATTTGTTTTTGCACTTACAAAAAATGGATATTTTACTGAGCACATGATATGTGCTACAGAAATGCACGTGCTGTAAAATTTTGCATGAGGGGACATGCAAAGTTTTGAATAATAGTAATCAATCATTGCAGATCTTTAAGCTTCTATTGGTAATATTTTAAAGTTGATGAAAACATATCAAGGAAAGATTTAATTTTCTAAAGTCTTTAGAAAAATGAATCAATATTTACACATTTGAGTATCTCAATTTTTATTGAAGCATTTTCAATAAATACACATTAACAAAATTCAAATTAAGCTTGGTGGAACATCCTAACATTCTTCTACAGAACAAAGTTTGAAGAAGCTAGGCTAAAGTAACATATGCACTCTAAAGCAAAATATTACCTCTGAGGTCACAACTTAATTATCTGAAAAATCACATTGTACTTTGTCATCTCTAAAACAGTTCCATGCAATTTAAGAATAACCTTAATGTCAATATACCACTTTAATTATCATGATTGCTGGAAATGACTTTCAGGAAGTGCAAAGTAAAGAATATAGATATTCTTATGTAAGGGAATGGCGAAGAGGTGAATAAATAAATAAAGGAAATTGGGAACATGACTTTGAACAGCCATTCTGGTATTGTCACTAATGATTAACCTGTTATTGTGTGAATGTGGTACACTTTCAGAACAGCTACTTCATTATTATAAGATTATTAGTTAGCTCATTTGCCATGAGAATGTGACTGCCAACCAAGGTCATGAATTCAATGTTTATCAGCCATAAAAGTGAGAGAATATGGATAGAGCCACAGTAAACTAATCTTACTACGTAAAAATTCATAATTTTATTCAATATTGTGAGTTTAGGCAAGTACCTATTAGGTTTAGTATGTGGTGTAGGTAATAATGGTATTCAGGTAAAAAACATATAATTTTAATAAATCTGGTGTTTTAAAAGGTACATATGCAATGATAAATGACATCTTTTATGTTTATCTGGATGGAGCTGGAACATATTCTTCTTAGTAAAGCATCTCAAGAATGGAAAAAAAAAACTACCCAGTGTACTCAATACTACTATGAAATCAATATATAATCACCTACACATTCATATGAAT
>CAUYRH010041654.1:0-11063 GCA_963574655.1 Perodicticus potto | reverse complement strand
GCGGTTATGAACTATATTTCAAACACAACAATCCACCAAATCGCTGTGCATCGCCAGCTGCCCATCTGCTCCAACAATTCACATGGGGCAAGGTCCAGTACTCCCTCCCTCTCACCTGCTGATTGGGAAGTGATGGACTACGGGACCATCACCGCTGCCATCTTCCAGAACCTCCAGAAAAGGCATTTTTAAAAAACTGTTTGGAGTATCTGAATAATACTGTGTCAATTTTTCTTTTCTGTTTTTTGGAAAAGTCAAATGATCCCAGATATACCTGGGCATCTTCCAGAAACCAAAATCCAAAGTAACTCCTGTGAGCAGCTATCATTTAAGCCACTAACACCTGTAGCTATTGCTTCATTTATTATAATGTGGTCCAATAAATTATGACTCACTGTTATAAACAAAGACTAAATTATGTGTAGCATATCCTTTTAAATCGTGAAGGTGATTTTACAGAACTTTTAACAAGCAATTAAGAGTTAGCTGTAGCTAACTGCAAAAATAATTTCACCCAGGATACCTCATCCCTTGATGATATTATAAGCATTGCCACAAATATATTAAATTCCTTACAAAAATGAGTGTATCTTTTAATTTAAAGCTTTTAAGTTGAAAATTAAGTATTATCACAACTTTCAAAAATCGATTTCACTATTCATTTGGCTTACATTAATATGTAGATATGTCTCAGTCAAAAAAATACAGTTATGCATCACTTAACAACAGGAATCTATTCTGAGAAATCTATTCTATGTTTTCAGCTGATCATAAAGGGTCCTTATTAACCCTAACTAGTAGTGCCTACTGCACACCTTGTCTATAAAGTATGGCTTATTACTCCTGGGCTACAAACTTGGATAGCATGCTACTATTCTGAATAATGTAGGTAATTGAAACACAATGGTATCTGTGTATGTAAACATATCTAAACATAGAAAAGGTATAGTAAAAATATAGTATAAAATAGTGGTCCCCAATATTTTTGGTAGTAGGGACCAGTTTCAAATAGGGACTGGTTTTTGGTGTTGAGGTTCCTGTGGACCCCAGCCTGGGACAGTGGTCAGCAAGGGAGACCAATTTTATAGCATAAAGCCTAGAAGTCTGAAAGGGCACATGCCTGCCTGGCGGCAGCCTGGAAACAAAGCACTGGTCCTGCTTCTTAGGGGTCTTTTATTAGGTGCAGCAACAGAGAAAATGTGCAAGAAAGCACAGCAATTAAAGATGAAAGAAAGGGGAACTCAAGACCCCTAGGAAGGTTGTTTAAAGGACAGCAGTTGGGTAGGAATATAGGATAATGGAACATCTGAAATGGCCAGATAATGTATACAGGAAGAAGAGAATGGGGGGAAGATTTTTCCACATACTAGGTGGTGGGGTAAGCATTAGATTCTCATAAGCAGCACACAACCTAGGTCCCTTGTATGCACATTTTACAGTAGGATTCATCCTCCTGTGAGAATCTAATGCTGCTGCTGATGTGACAGGAAATGGAACTCAGGTGGTCATGTGAGTGATGGGGAGCAGCCGTAAATACAGATGAAGCTTTCCTCGCTCATCTGCCTCTCACCTCCTCCTCTGAGGCCCAGGGGTTGGAGACTGCAGTATAAAAGGTAAAAAGTGGTACACTTACATGGAGCACTTACCATGAATGGAGTAGGCAGGACTGGCCATTTTTCTGAGTCAGAAAGTGAGCGGAGAGTGAATATGAAGGTGTAGGTCTATGATATTACTGTACATTACTGTAGACTTTATAAGCAATACAAATGTAGGCTACACTAAATTTATTAAAAATATACTTTGCTTTTTTTTATTATTTCAAAACATGAGGTTACAAATGATTTTGATTATATGGATCGCTTTTGTTATGGTTGAGTCAGGGCTGTAAGAAGGTCCATCACCCAGAGTGTTCATTGTGCCTGTTAGGTAGTTTTACCCACCTCTTTGTCCCCACCTGATTTCCACTAAGTTTTACTTCCCTCTGTGCACAAGTGTGCTAATCAGATAGTTCCATTTTAATATTGAGTACATATGGTATTTGTTTTTACATTTTTTAGATACTTCATGTAGGATGATGGTCTACAATTCCATCCAAATTGTTGCAAAAGGCATTAAGTCATCCATCATGGCTGAGTAGTACTCAATTATGTGTGTGCATGTGTGTGTGTATATCACATTTTATTAATCCACTAATGAATTGATGGGCACTTGGGTTGATTTCTTATATTTGCAGTTATGAACTGTGCTGCAAATAAACATTCAAGTGCAGATGTCTTTTGGATAAAATGACTTCTTTTTCTTTGGGAAAATACCCAGCAGTGGGATTGTTGGCTCAAATAGTAGGTCTAATTTTAGTTCTTTGAGGAATATACATACTGTTCTCCATAGGCAGTGTATAAGTGTTACATGATTCTGTGTAATACTGACTATTTCTCTTGGGGTAGATTTCTACTTTTATTCCACTGTAGTCTGAGAAGATACATGGTGTGATTTTAATTTTTTTGAATTTGTTGAGACATGTTTTCTGGCCTAAGATATGATCAATCTTGGACAATGTTTCAACTGCTGATGAAAAGAAGGTGTATTCAGTAGTTTAGGAATAAAATGTTCTATAAACGTCTGTTAGGTCCATTTGTTCTAGAGTCTTATTTAAGTCTGGTGTTTATTTTCTCCTTAGATGATCAGTTAAGTTCTGTCAATGGGGTGTTAAAGTCCCTGGCAATTACGATGTGGCTGTTCATCTCTTTGCTTAGATCTAGTAGGGTTTGCTTTATGAATCTGGGTGCTCCTGTGTTAGGTGTATAAATATTTAGGATTGTTATGTCTTTTTGTTGAATTTTTTTTTTTACTATTAACTAATGACCTTCTTTGTCTTTCTTTACTATTATTGACTTAAAGTCAATTTTATCTGATAAGAGAATGGCTACACTTGAATTCTTTTGGTTTCCATGTGCATGGAATTTTTTTTTTCCATCCTTCACCTTGATTTTGTATAAGTCTTGGTGGGTTGGATGTGTTTCCTGGAATAGCAGAAACTTAGGTGGTATTTTCTCCTCCATTCATTCAGCCTCTGTCTCTTGAGTGGGGCATTCAAACCATTGATGTTGATTAACAGAATTGATATGTGGGATGCTGTTTTGTTCATCTTGTTGGGCAGTATCTTATTGTTTTGTTTTACCTCTTGTGCTATTGTTTTACATGAGCTCTGAGCTTTAGCTATAGGTTAGTGTCTATTGTGCTGATCCACATATAATGCAACACTATTTCCTACAGAGCAAATCTGATCTTGACAAATCCCTCAAGTGTTTCTTTGTCTGGAAAATTTTTTATTTCACTTTCATATATGAAACCTAGTTTTGCAGGACACAAAATTCTAGGATTCTAGGTTGGCAGTTGTTCTGGTTTGTCAGGTCTCAGTCCAGAAGTTTGCAGTTATCCTGATTGGTATCCTTTGCAAATTACTTGAGGTTTTCACCTTAAAGCTCACAGGAATTCCTCTTTCATGTTCACTTTAGCCAGTCTGATGATTGTGTGTCTTGGTGACTTCCTCTTTGCAATGACTCTCCCAGGTGTTTGTTAAACTTTTACCTGGATGTCTAAATCCCTAGCAAAACCAGGGAAGTTTTCCTCAATTATTCAAATTGTTTTTCCAGCTCTTATGCATTTTCTTATTTACCTTGAGGGATGTCTATGATTCTTATATGTGAACATTTTACATAATCCCATATTTTTTGTAGGCTTTGTTCATTCCTGTTAATTCTCTATTCTTTATTTTTAACTGAATGAGTTAATTCAAAAGAATTGTCTTCAGGCTCTGAGATTCTTTCTTCTGTATGGTATATTCTTAAAACTTTCCAGTTTCTTTTGTATTTCTTTAATGAATTTTTCATTTCCAAAAAGCTATTTGGTTTTTTAATATATAAATCTCACTGGTGAATTTTCATTCATTTCCTGGATTATTTATCTGGTTCCTTTGAGTTGGTTTTTTATTTTCTCTTATACTTCATTGAAATTTCTTACAATCTATATTTCAAATTCTGTATTTGTCATTTTAGTATTTTCATTTTGTTCAGTATCCATTGCTAGAGAGCTGATGTTTCCTTTTAGGGGTGTCCTTTCACTCTAATTTTTCAACTTCTGATATCCTTTCACTAATTCTTTCTCATCTAGGCTAGTTTTCACTTTTTATTTTTAGATTTTCTTTTGTTTAGATGGAACTTCCCCACACACACTTGTAAAGGAGTGTCTGTAGCATATGTCAGGTAAAGAATCTTTGTGGAGAAAACCACCACATTAAAGATATATGTAACCAGCTAGTAGTTTGTAGGCTATAGTCACAAGGAGCTATCTGTGTGGGAATATTCTCTATGTCTGATGAGGAAGGATGGAGGTCTTTGAAATCCTTTCTCTTTCCCCAGCCCTGTGTTCTTACACAGTGTAAATTGTTTTGGCATGCCCAGTTTAATCTTTGACACAGCAGATGTTGCTGGTGGCTAAAATCAACCACCCCCTGAATGACTGAGTCAGTAAATGGAACCTGTGACCAGCTGAAACCCTTTAGGAGAAGTACTCAAATGCCCCACATTGTAGGTGGGACCCTGACATTTCCAGGTGAGACCTTATTTTCTGCCCTAGTAGAGGCAGGTGGGGAAGTGTGGCTGTGTAAAACTGGGTTAGGGGAACTTTGCCTCAGGCTCCACAAAAGCTGCTAAGGTAGCTGTTTCAGCAGGGGCCAGAGATCTACTCCCAGCTTCTGGGGTAGGCTGCCAGGGAGGGGCTGAAGTGGCCTCAGCCAGAAAGTCTTCTTGTGGACACAGGGCCATCTGAGATTCACAATCTACCAGGAACAGGTTTAGCTCTTCTCCCCACTCTCCTGCTCCACAGTCTCCCTCTGGGATTTGCCAGCAAGACCTCAAACTAACTGAACTCCCCATCATGGTACTGCAGACTAAGAGCTTCCTTGACCAGTATCCTGCCCTGAGCTGAGAGCATGGCCTTCCTGGGGACAGGCATTGTGTTCCACAAGTGCACTGTGGCTGGGACCCACATGGCACTCTTATCGTTTCTGCCCTCATAGGCTTCCCCACCTCTTGAGATTAGTTCACAAATCTCCCCCTACTCCCCTGAGCAACACAATCAAATCTTGGAGGTACAGAATCTGACCTGTAAACCTGTTCTTAGTTCCCCCCAAATCAATCCATGACTATTCCAGGGACAGGCATGCTGGTCTTATGTTGCCAAAGTTGTGTTCTTGCAGATTTGATTTTCCTCCACTTCAGGTTGTGCCCTTCTCTGATAGAGTGGATGGGCAAGCAGCACTGGGGAGACCAGTGAGTAGGGAGCTCATAATCCAAGTACCTCTTATTCTGCTTTAGGATGTTAAGAGGAAATGTTTGAGCCTCTCTACCTGTGGAAGACCTGCTGTGGTGTATACACCCACAGGAGGAAGAAACAGCTCCCAAGAGCCCTAGCTCAATCAACTCTCTTAGCATCTGTGGGTGGGGAAGGAAAAAAGGTAGGGGATAAGAGTCTTGATAGAGGAAAGCTAACACTCTGATCATCTCTGTCCCTCCCTCTAGAAGGCAACCTACTTACAATGGCCAGGCTCTGGGATCATACAGATCCCCGAGGGCTCACCAGCCCCCTGTGGCTTCTGTGCTCTTGGCCGAGTTGGGAAATGCTTGTGTGGAAATGAGCAAGATAAAAACTGAGGGGCTTAAATCCCTTGCAGAGGACAAAGGCATACAGTAGGCAGAAAAGCAATATGGCACCTGCTATCTTGCCTTGGGTCTGTGGTCATAGAAAGCACCCCAAGGGGGAAAGCATGTTAGTGATTTGTCCTCAAGAAGCTCACAGTTGACCCGCAGCAGCAGGTTTAGGGATCCTGAGGGTAGGAAGGTTCTCCAGCAGCTGAGAGCTGGCTGACTATTAGAGATGTGAGGAAGGGAGAAATGAACTGGTTCCACCTACCTTCTTTGCTGGACTCCAAACCTCTCCAAGGTTGTCCTCTGCCAATATCTTGTTCCTACTTATTCTGCTCTGCAACTTTCTTCCCAAGAAATCTCTTGTAGGTTCTGGCACTTTTCCCTTGGTGTTTTATACTTGATCTATGATTGTTTCTTTGTTTTTTTCTTTTTCATCTAAAACTCTTCCTTCTTCTGACACAATCTGGTATTTGGTGTCTCTGGCTAGCCATCTTGTCTCTCCTCTCAAAAAACACTTTGCTTTCTTCAATAGTAAATTAAACTTATTTTTAAATAATTTCTTCACTTTAAAAATTTCATAAACTTGATTTTTTGTGACAATATTTAGTTTAAAGTGCAAACATATGGTATAGCTATAAAACTATTTTCTTTCTTTATATCCTCATAAGCTTTAAATTTTTTTTTAACTTTTTAAACTTTTTGTTTAAAAATAAGACACAAACACATTAGCCTAGGCCTACCTGGGATAGAGTTTTCAAGATGTCACAGCCAATAGGAATTTTTAATTTCACTATGATGTTATGAGACCACTAGTCATATTGTTTATTGTTGATCCAATCATCATTATATAGCACATGACTACTTAAAAAATAATTGTTGCTCTTTTTAAGCTTAGAAATAGGTAAGTTAAGTTTTTCATTTCTTAACTGAATAAATAAGTCAGCATATTATACTCTAGTAAAAATGAAATACTTGCAATTCTCTTTTAGTGCACATACAAGTACATATACAAAATTTCTATTTCATTAGGTCTGTACAAGTGAGTAGTCTTAGAGTAACAGTGTTGATGGAACAAAATTGACCTATATCAGCTATGAAGTCTAACAATGATATGAGAAGCCTACAAAAATTTAATAATATTAAAATTTTAATATTTTTATAATAAAATCATAAGAATTTTGATTTTTTAAGAAATCTTGACCCTTTCTAAGAATTTTTAAAATTTTTCAATGGGGAGGGGAGGAGGCAAGATGGCCGACTGGAGCCAGCTTTCCACAGAGGCTCCTGTCCAGAAGGAGAGTTAAAGGACAGAAATTTGTCAAGTAATCTGATAGTTTGGAGCTGAGCCAAGAGAGAAGATTGAATAGCGCACGCCACCCCCGCTGAGGTGAGCTGCGACCCCAAGGAAACAAACAACAGGTACAAACCCATGGCAAAGCAGACGGGAGTTTCCTCCCCATGAGAACAGCTCGCAGTGTACTTTCTACAAACAAGTGAGCAGAGTTCAGATCTCTTCTTTTTCTATTCCACAGGAGAGAGCCACTAAAAACTGGATCTCTTTCCCCAAAGAGGACCCACTAGTGTGCCATGGCACTCTCCCAGCAGGCATACAACTGAACATATACTCTACCCAAAATTCTGAACTCCCAGCACTCCCCTCCACTCTCACCCAAGATCTGGAAGCCTGTCCCCCACAGAGTCCAGACTCTTGGGCATTTTCTCAAGAGGTATGGAGAGTGTGGGCTATTACAAGTCTGTGCTGAATCAGTGGCATGGGTGTAAAGCGGGGACTGTGGTGTGAGGGAGCCATACAGGAGAGGGAGAAAAGGTGCCCCACAGCACAGTGCAGCAGTGGCGGTGGTGGGAACAACAGGGCTCACACCCCTGGTGGTATTTTAGAGAAACACTTACCATCTCTCATAGCAACCAGAGGGAGCCAGCCTCTACTCCAGTGGAAGCCACTGTAATACAGGCCCCATGAGCAAAGGGTATGCCTTAGGCAGTACCTGCCCAGGCGGGGCGCAGCAGGGATGGAGACTAGAATACGCACGTGCAGAGGTGGCATACTCTCAGAGTGGAGCTGAGTCAAAATTGCTGCTTTTGTGAGCCCAAGATGCACCTAGCCCCAGTGGAGCATAGCTGAGACAAAAGCAGGCATGGCAGTGGCATCAGCTCAGGGAGGGGCAGGAACTGATAGCCCTTTGTGAGCTCTAACCATGCCCACCCCAACACAAGAATACAGTGGAGGCAGAGATGCCAGCTCCATGCACAGCAGCAGCAGCACAGGGTGGGGCTGAGTTGCAGTTTCTGTGAACTCAAATAGTGCCTGGCCTGCAGTGGAATATAGCCAGGACAGAAATGCAAATTCCACAAGAATATGACTGACAGCAACATCAATCTGGGGTGAGAATGGAACTGAGTGACACTCCCCAGCTTCCATTAAGTCAGGCTTCAGGTCCCCCTGCCGGCTGGTAATAGAGTGCAGTGGCCTGGCCAAGGAGACATAGATCTCCCTGTGACTCAGGCAGGTGCAACCTCCTGGCACATCTGCTCATTGGAGGGAATTGGGCCACGGGGTTACAGAGGTGCAAGGTGGAGAAGAAGGCATCAATCTCCCCGGACTAACTCATTTGCTGGGTGGGCCCTTCTGACTCCACACAGCACCAGTGTGAGCCACACTCAAGCTGCCAGCACACCCCTGCTATCTCATGGTTGGAGACCTTTTGAACTCTCCCACTTGAGACTTGGTGCTGATTGGGACAATTGATTTGGAACTCTTGACCTGGGCCAATCACCCAAGGATGATCCAAGGTGGTACCCTGGTTGTGTTATTGTGGGAAGGTTTGATTTTTCTTTTCCAGTTTTTGCCTATTGAGGGGGTGCGGGTGTCTTAGTTGCTTGTATTTCTCCACAGCTGAGGCTTCAACCCAGAGTTACTGATTCATTAGGATTCAACAGAGACCAGCTGAAGACAGGGCCACTTAGCCCCACCACGCCAAGCAGGACCCCAGTGTCTCAGGCTATAGTACTGTACAGATCCTTTGCGAAGCTGTAAGGGAAAAGCAGCAGTCACCAGTCCCAGCTCTTGGGCAAAGGGCTGGTGAATCCAGGAACCCCCAGTCCAATTTCACATTACCTGCTCATCTAGCCAAACAGTGAAAAATGCTCATGGGCTCAACGGGCTAAGGCATCAGCCACCTACACCTGAACTGATGGGTTCGAATCCAGCCCAGGTGCGCCAAACAACAATGAAGGCTGCAACCAAAAAATGGCCAGGCCTTGTGGTGGGCACCTGTAGTCCCAGCTACTTGGGAGGTAGAGGGAGGAGAGTCGCTTGAGCCCAGGAATTGGAGGTTGCTGTGAGCTGTGATGCAATGGCACTCTACCCAGGGTGACAGCTTGAGGCTCTGTCTCAAAAAAAAAAAAAAAAAGAAAGAAAGAAAGAAAGAAAGAAAGAAAGAAAGAAAGAAAGAAAGAAAGAAAGAAAGAAAGAAAGAAAGAAAGAAAGAAAAGAAAAATACTTATAGGGTGGAATCAGTGGAAAAACTCTGGCAACATGAAGAATCAGAGTAGATCAACTCCTACAAGACAAGGTGAATGCTCCAGAAGATCCCATTCATAAACAAATGACTGAGATGTCAGAAATGCAGTTTAGAATTTGGGTGGCAAATAAAATTAACTGAATGGAAGTAAAGTTGGAATTAGAAATTCTAGGAATAATTCAAAAGTTATCTCAAGAATTCAATGAATTCAAAGACAAAATCACCAAAGATTTTGACCCATTGAGAAAACAATTTGCAGCCCTCCACAATATGAGAAATACAGTAGAATCCCTCAGTAACAGAATGGAGCAGACAGAAGAAAGGATTTCTGACATTGAAGACAAAGTTTTTGAACACTCCCAAACACTCAAAGAGGAAGAGAAGTGGAGAGCAAAAACGGATCATTTTCTTCAGAGACCTGTGAGATAATTCTAAAGAAACTAATATTCACCTTATAGGAATTCCTGAAGGCAACGAGACTGCTTTGAAAGACCCAGATGCTCTACTCCAAGAGATAATCAAGGAGAAGTTCCCAAACATGGCGAGAGATTCTGAAATTCAGATAGCAGACAGTTTCAGAACCCCAGCACGACTCAATCCAAATAAAGCATCTCCCAGACCATTTTAATTAACTTTACCAAAGTTAGTATGAAGGAGAAAATTCTAAAAGCAGCCAGATGTAAGAAAATCATAACCTATAAGGGGAAGAATATCAGAATGACTGCAGATCTCTCTGCTGAAACTTTTCAAGATGGAAGAGGATGGTCATCGACCTTTAACCGCCTAAAACAAAATAACTTTCAACCCTGGATCCTGTATCCAACTAAACTGAATTTCATTTATGATGGAGAAATTAAATACTTTAATGACATTCACACGTTGAAGAAATTTTCCATAACTAAACCAGCTCTACAGAATATTTTCAGACCCATCCTCCACAGTGACAAGCACAATGCTCTACCACCAAAGTAAACTCACTCAGAAACTTTTGATCAAATTCCAACTTCCACAGTGACAAAAGCATTAAAAATGTCCACTGGACTTTTGAAAAATTTTTTACCCAAAATACTACCAGGCTTATCAATACTGTCAATTAATGTGAATGGCTTAAATTATCCTCTAAAGAGGCACAGGTTGGCTGACTAGATACAAAAACTTGGGCTAGATATTTGTTGCATACAAGAATCTCATCTTACCTTAAAAGATAAATATAGACTCAGGGTGAAGGAATGGTCATCTACAATTCAGGCAAATGGAAATCAGAAAAAAGCAGGTGTTGCAATTTTATTCTCAGATACAATAGGCTTTAAACCAAAAAAGTAAGGAAAGATAAGGATGGTCACTTCATATTTGTTAAGGCTCTGTCTCAAAAAAAAAAAAAAAAGAAAGAAAGAAAGAAAGAAAGAAAAGAAAAATACTCATGGGGTGGAATCAGTGGAATAACTCACCATAATAAGATTTCAATTATTAACATTTACGCACCTAACCAGAATGCACCTCAATTTATAAGAGAGATTCTAATAGACATGAGCAACTTGATTTCCTCCATCACCATAATAGTCAGAGACTTTAACACCCCTTTGGCAGTGTTGGATAGATCCTCTACTAAGACTAAGCAAAGAAATTTTAGATTTAAACTTAACTATTCAACAATTGGATTTAACAGACATTTACATGTTGACTCCTTGCCCGCAAGGGAGACAACGAAAGGAAGGACTTCAAGCGTAAGCTTGTACAAAAGATATTTTATTTTGTTAGAGCAGTTGTCTCTCCCACAGCCCTTTTTCTTCTTCTTTTTATACACCTTTTTAAGGAA
>CAUYRH010041651.1:0-15515 GCA_963574655.1 Perodicticus potto | reverse complement strand
ATCTTAATCTCACTCTGGAGACTCTGTCCTATACACTCTGGTCCCCTTGATCTTCCCTAACTCTGATCAGTCTGTTATTTTAGCAAGATGGCCGGACTCTGTATGGGTTCCCCTTTCTTTTTCTTTCTTTCTTTTTTTTTTGAGACAGAGTCTTACTTTGTCACCCTCAGTAGAGTGCTGTGGCATCACAGTTCACAGCAACAACCTCCAGCTCTTGGGCTTAGGCACTTCTCTTGCCTCAACCTCCCAAGTAGCTAGGACTACAGGTGCCCACCACAGTGCCCAGCTGTGGTTCCCCTTTCTGTGCCACAATCCAGATACTGCTTTCAGGCAGAAGGCTGAGTTGTGGGGCTCACTTTGTATATTTCCCTTTTGTCAGGTATCACAGCCTGCCCTGTATGTTGTCCCTTATCTATTTTGTCTATTTTTCTTATAATGATGATGGGAGCGTAAGTCTAGATCCTCTTACTTCGTAGCCAAAGCGGAAGTTAAAGATTTGGAATGAGATGTCTACAGGAGCCAGGCAGGTGGATGAGGTGACAGAAGAGGCCTGGAGGTAGAGCAGTAGGGAATGCTGGGATCTGTGGCAGACTGGAACCTGGTGCCTGGTGACAGCAGTGGTTGCTGCTCAACTCAGCTGCTTATTGTCAGGTGGACCTGCTAGCTCAGTATTTCCACATCATCTGGTTTTTCAAAAAGCCACAGTAAAGCATTTTAGTAAAATCTTGGTATCTTTAATTATTAGTAACTAATTTTAAAAACCACTATGCAATACCAAAAATAGCCAAAAGATGGAATACATGAAAGTGCATAGGGCCCTAGATCAAGACTAATGAACTACTTACAATGTTCACTGAAAGTTATTTTCAGTGAACAGCTAATCGGTATGTGGATATCTCCCAGATAGCAGTTCAGCCTCAGCTGAAAGTTGCTGCTATGAACAAGTGACTTAAATCAGAGTATGTTATTGACAGTGTGATGTAAGGAGTACCAGGGTGATTATCAGTGGCAGTGAATTCACTTCTTATGTGGGATTCCCAAGTAAGAGTTTCCTTTCATTTGTATTCTTAAATTGAGGAGGCTTTTAGGTTACTTTTTAGCTGAATTTTCTGGCATTGACTTTATTAAAAAGGTTAAAGCAGAACTGAATATACTTGACAATCTCATTTTTAAACATAGGAAGTATTTTTGTTTTATAGGAGAGTTTTGTCATATTGTCTTTGGCATAGTGTTCAGATGTTTGTAAGTACAACAGCCCTTTTTGTCTCTGATGATTTTTTGTAGATGAAGATCATGATGTTTTTCATTTAATAAATTGTGTCTAAGTCCTAAAAAGATCAAAATCATTTGTTTTTGTCGATGTCGTTTGTAAACTGAGCTCCAAAAGCTGTGCTTTAAGTATTTCTTATTAAAAATTATGATTATTTTTGGATGTTGTAAAAAAATTAGTTGATTGGTGCTGCAGACTCAAACAAATGCCTTCCTAAAAGCTTTACAAGTATGTTGGGACCCTAGAAATTAATTATACTTATTTTGCAGGTAAGGAAACTAAGGCTTAGAAAGAAGAATAACTTAGACTGGAGGCGTAATGTCTTCTCCCGACCTCAAATTTGTTATTTTCAAGATAGTGAGTTTGTGAGGCACTGGGGAATGGAAGAGAGAGAATTCATCTCATTTCTAGCCTTTGGCTCTTTTTTTGATTCTTGCCTTGAAGTCTAAGTGAAATCCAAGGTTTTAATTACTGAGCCCACAGCAGACAGTTTGGTCTGTGCACTAGAGTTTGTGTGGCTTTGTTAGAAGTGGCACTTGGCTTTGCATTTCTAAGAACTGTGTTGCAGAAAACACAGACTTTTGGGAGGGTTGCCCTGTCCCACATCTTCACTGAGAAGCGCTCTCAGAGACTGGATGTAGTGGCTGTTCTGTTCCCCTCAGATTGGTGGAAGTTCGCGACTTCACATCTCCCGCCTATGCTTATAAGGAGTCTTGTGACATGTTCCTCAAAACTGGGGAGATTTGCCTTCTCCTGGGACATTTGGCAGTGTCTAGAAACATTTTTGATTGTCACGATTCGAGGATATGCTACTGGTATCTAGTGGGTTGAGGCCAGGAATGTCACGAAACATCCTACAATACCCAGGACGGCCCCTCACAACAGAGAATTGGCTGCCCCAATGTCAGTGGGACCAAGATTGATCTTGATTGTGGTCTAGTGCATGTCCATCCTCCATTGTTCACTGCACACGGACTACTGTGCTTGCACTTTGAGCCCTTTACCGTTTCATGGGCATGGAAGCTTGAGGTATGAGGCAAGGCCATAGGCAGGTAGTCCAGGTACCTTTTGAGATTCGTAAGTGATGAGAGAGTTTCAGGTAAGTCCATCAAACATATTGATAGGTAATGGTTTACTTTAAAAAATACAATACCACATACTACTTTGCTTTAAAAGAAGCAGCTAAAGGAATATGAAAATTATATGTGAAATTCCATTCATTCACCAAAGGTTTTTCTGCCACTTTGTGCCATACATTGTTCTAGAAACTAAGGATGTAGCATTCAAAAAAAGAAAGGAAAATCTCTGCACCTGAGAGCTTCCATTGCATTGGATGGGACAGGCAATGAATAAAATGAATATGTAAAGTAGGTAATGAGTGAGATGGAAAAATAAGGCTATGGAGCAAATAAAGCAGGGAGGGTGGACATAGTGATTAGTGATGGCTCTACAGGGAGGGTGCTTGCAGTTTTAAATAGCTTGTTCCAAGATGCCAATGAGACAGCCCCAACCAGCAAAAAAGAGAAACTATTTTAAGGCAGTTCCAACTTTTTAAAAATGTTTCACTTTATCCTTTTTCCATTTCAGAACAACAAAGTCAGGCGTTTTGCTTTTGAGCTGAAGATGCAGGACAAAAGTAGTTATCTTCTGGCAGCAGATAGTGAAGTGGAAATGGAAGAATGGATCGCAACTCTAAATAAGATTCTCCAGCTCAACTTTGAAGCTGCAATGCAAGAAAAGCGAAACGGAGACTCTCATGAAGGTGAGTAGGGTTAGCTTGCCCCAAGTACGCACGCACTCTGGTGGTGGTGGGGTCTTGGTTGTTGCCAGGCAGGTTAGAAAGGACAAGTGGATTGCACAAGTACATGAGAGGTAGGACAGATGTGAGCGCTTTACAGATAGCCTGTCAGCAAAGACTTTGTCACATTGGAATTTATTTCACTGATGTTTTTTATGTGGAAATCATGTAATGGAAAAAGCCACAGCTTTGGATGCAGAGGGGAAGATCTGGGTTTGAATGCCATAAATACCATTTTTCAGCTTGGGCAAACAACTCATGTTTCCTGAGCCACCATTTATTCACTTCTAAAATGGGAATAAAAATAAAACTATCTGGTCAGTTGGGAAGAGTAAAATAAGAAAACGTTATTTCATGTACCTGGCATAGAATTCACACTGTGTTATAAAATATTGGTAACGGTTGTCATCGTTAATAAGATCCTTTGAAATTTTTAAGACAAAGTTAATATGAGCAAGATCCTCAGATTAAATTGGTGGGAAAAGTCTGGGTATATTTTTGACCATTCATGTTACAGTTCAAGCCCTTAGATAGTTCCCCAACCTTGGCTGCCTGCTAGAAGTGCCTGGGAGCATTTCAAAAATACTATTTTCTTGGTTCCACCAAAGATTTTGACTTTTGAAATGTGTGTCCACATGAGGTGTTACTCATAGCTAGTACTTCTTAGATAGTGTCCACACTGTACCAGCTGTTGAATATTTTGATGCTCACATTTGGGCTTGGGCATCAGTATTCTTTCAGAGCACCCCCCGCCCCAGGTGTTTCCTGTGTACGTCCAGAGTTAAGAACCACTTTGTTTGAGGGCACCTGAGAGAAATGGCTTTCCTCCTCCTGTTCTAAAGAAAATACTTCATGACTCAGACAATCTGTTTTGCCATTTTAGATGATGAACAAAGCAAATTGGAAGGTTCTGGTTCTGGTTTAGACAGCTACCTACCTGAACTTGTCAAGGTAACATCGTCTTAAATCTTCTGCTCTTCACTGAATGCTATTACAATAGTTCTCATTTCTTGAGTTTGTCCAGAATGAAATCTGTTAAAATCATAACAATTACTTTGTGATTATCGCTCTCTGTTTTCTGACCTGAACGTGAGGTTACATGAAGTGAACAGTGCTGCCCCAAGTGAGACTTCAGCCTGCATTCCAGAAAGTACCCTACAAAGTAGTCTCCTTTTGTTGTTCTTTAAGTGTTTTCCCTCTAATAACATTTAATACTCTTTCACAAGTTTTGAAGAAATAACCAAAATACCTACGGATGTGTTCTTATAATAGCATGGTACTTTTCTTCCCCTTGTTCAAGTTAATAGATACAATTCCAAAGAGGATGGATGTGGTTATCTTGCTACTAAACCAAAGAGGCGTTGCCTAAATTACAGAAATTGTTCCTGGGTCACTGTCAATGAAAATAAAAAGGCTATACCTGTATTTTATAATTTTGAGAAACTTAGAAGTTACTGAAAAGCACAAAGCAAAGTAGACCACCACACTGCCACCACCCAGATTCAACATGTTATTACTGTGTTGTCTTTTTAGCTGCCATATTTTTAAAAGAAATAAAATATCAATTAGAGTTGCAGTTTTTTTTTTGTTTGTTTTTGTTTTTGTTTTTTTTTGAGACAGAGTCTCAAGCTGTCACCCTGGATAGAGTGCTGTGACATCACAGCTCACAGCAACCTCCAATTCCTGGGCTCAAACGAGTCTCCTGCCTCCGCCTCCCAAGTAGCTGGGACTATAGGCACCTGCCACAACGCCCGGCCATTTTTAGGTTGCAGCCGTCATTGTTGTTTGGCGGGCCCAGGCTGGATTCCAACCTGCCAGCTCAGGTGTACGTGGCTGGCGCCTTAGCCCGTTGAGCCACAGGCGCCGAGCCTGAAGTTTTGTTTTTAAACACTATCCATATTCCCATTCTTTTCATCCCCCCAACCATCCAGATACAAGCAGTATTGTGAGTTTTACATCCATTTCATTTTTATTTCTTTACAAATCAATCTATAATAATGATATATATAGTGTTATTTTGTATGTTTAAAAATGTTTAAATGTACTAACATGCTATAGGTATTATTCTGTACTTGATTTGTAAAATTCAGCAACTGGTATATAGATCTAGTTCATTCTTTTTATTGAACAGTACAAACATTTTATTTTAACTCTCCCATTATTTCAATTTTTTTCTGTTTAAACAATGCTGCAATGAATATCCTTGTACTTGTCTCCTTGTGTGTATCAATGAGTGATTTCTTTTTCAAATAAGAGAAGTTTCTTTGTCTTCTCTGTAGCCTTCTATATTCTTACTCTGTTACTGCCTTTCTATTCTTTTTTTGATAATACAGTGAAATAGTGACTCTCTACACCCAGATCTTAAACACTATAATAGAAACATGGTTTATCTCTATAGGATTATAAATAGGCTAGCATTCAGCATTGACCTTCATAAAATCTCCCTCTCTGGCTAGGACTTGAGAGCATTGTTTTTCTTCAAGACTTGACTGTTACCACAGTATCTTTTTAGCACCTGCCTATTAAAGCTAATTTTAGTGCCACCATTTTAAACTCCTCCTAGTCTGGGAAGAGTTTGGCTTGTGTGTGTTTTCTTGTTAAGAACTTTGTGTATCATATTATTTTGTTTTGAGATTTGCTTCTATGTTTCTGGATGTTTGAGGGTTCTCAAAACAAAATATTTCATCCTGTTTGGGTTTTAGTTTGTTGAAGCAGTCAGTTGAGGGAATCTAGAACTCAGAATGTTGCTTTCTATTCTTAATTGGTGAACAGCATGGATACCTAGGAGAAGACTCATATTATTGGACAATAATGGCTAATTAGAAATCTATGTTTTTTCCTGTGAAGACATATAGGAGTCATCCCTTTCTTCTCTCACTATTTGGGCAACATAATTCACTGTTTCTAGATCCTAAGACCTAGGGAGATACTATACTGTGATATTATATAATATATGTAAATATACATAAATGCAACTATATATGTGTGTGTATATATATTCTTATAAGTTTAAGGTTATAGTTAAGTTTTTTCCTTTTCTAAAAAAATTTAACATATTTAGAACTATTTCCCGGTTGTGAGTTATAACCAAGTTAACTGAAGTATTTTTTTTTTTTTTTTTTTAGAGACAGTCTCATGTTCTTGCCCCTGGTAGAGTGCTATGGTATCATAGCTCACAGCAACCTCAAACTCTTGGGCTCAAGCAATCCTCTTGCCTCCGCCTGTTTTTTTTTTTTTTTAAGAGATGGAGTCTCACTCTTGCTCAGGCTGGTCTTGAACTCGTGAGCTTAAGCAATCTGCCCACCTCAGCCTCTCAGAGTGCTAGGATTACAGGCATGAGCCACCGCGTCCGGCCCTGATGTCATTTTAGTTGGTGAAATCAATTTAATTGATTTCAACCCCACTTTTTATTTTTTTGTTTTGTTTTGATTTGTGTGTTTTTTTTAATGAGCCATAATTAACATTGAGCAAAATGCCCAAGCATGAATTGTATAGCTCCATGGAGTTCACATTTGTACAGTGATATAACCACACCCCAAATCAATATATAGGCTACTCACAGCATCCCAGCAAGCTGTCTGGTACTCCTCTCTTACCTGATACTCCCATTATTTTGACCTCCATCACTGTAGATTAGTTTTGAGTGTTCAAGACATTCCCATGAATAGAATCATCCAGTTTATGCTCTTTGTGTCAGGCTTCTTTAGCTAAGCATTATGTAACCCACATTTTTAAAAGAATTTAAGTGGAATTGAACTGAATAGAGCATATAAAAGTATACTACCCTTAACAATGATAGATATTTCACATATAATAAACACACACATAGATAATGTGTATTACATTATAATGTGAAACATATTTCTTTTTGGTGTGCTGTCATAATCTTGTGAATATATAAGAGTTGTACATATTTTGGGGGTACATGTGATATTTCAATACCTATACACAATGTGTAACGATCAAGTAAGGGTAATTGGGATATCCAGCACCTCACCAGCACCTCAAACCTTTATTTTACTTTTGACCTGGGAACATTCAAACATATTTCTGACTTCGGGTTGTGGTCACAGCCTGAAAAATGCAGCATCAATAGAGGCTTTACTGTCCCCTTGCCCCAAGCTTGCAGGTGTTTATTTATTTTTATTTTTTGGAATATAAGTTTAAATTTATTTTTTAAACACAAATATAAATGATCGTTGTAGAAAACTTAAAATAGATAGCACAAGTTTCATCTATAAAATATTTTTGCCAAAACCATCTAGTATGAATCCATTTAAACCTCTAGACCTAATCTCCAGATTACAGTAAATATAGGAACTACAGAAACCAGTTAAATCACATCATAAGGAAACAATCAGACAAGTAGAGGGTATTGGGAAGTATATAAGATAGTCAGCCTACCCACGCTTAATGGCTCATGCGTGTAGTTAGCACTCTGGCAGGCCAAAGTGAGAGGATTGCAGGAGCTCAAGAGTTCGAGACTAGCCTGAGCAAGAAGGAGACCCTGTCTCCTGACAGGGAGGCTGAGGCAGGAGTATTGCTCAAGCCCAAGAGTTTGAGGTTGCTGTGAACTAGGCTGATGCTATAGCACTGTAGCCTGGGCAATAGAGTGAGACTCTGTGTCAAAAAAAGAAAAAAGAAACACAAATGAGGGAATAGTTCTATATTCAAAGAGACTGTGGAGGTGTAAAAACCAAATGGGATATGTGAACCTTGATTGTTGAACCAGGGTTGGGAGGTAGGGGCCACAAAAGAGATTCTTAGGATCATTGAGGCAATCTCTCAGATGTTTAAAAAATACTTTTATTTAAGAAGATAGAAAAAGACAGAAGATAATTTTTTGAAGGGAAAAAGAATGAAGAAAATTTGTTGTATTGTCATTCACTCAGAGTGCTGTTTGTTGTCAGAGTCGGGAGCAGGTGTCTGTGGGCTTTGCCTTTTACTGGCTTGCTCAGTGGTATGCATGGGCAGACCTGTGCCCTAGCAAGAGAGGGATTTGAGCTGCTTACATCACCCTCCAGTGTACCTGGGGCGGGAATCACATGTACCTGTTGAGAAAGCAAGAAGTTAACTGTAACTATTGGTCATCCATCCTATTTTTAGGAGGAATGGACTCCATGGCTGCAGGATCACAGGTGTGTATAGGGGGCTGGGTAAGGAGAGAGCTGTGCAAGGAGGGAGAATTTAGTCAGGGGATGGTGAGGTAAAGAGCTCAGCAGGGAAGGAAACCTTAAGACAGGGCCAGGCTGTGAGGACGGGGCACAGTTAAGTGACATTGCAGAGAAAGACCTAGATTACAGTGGTTCTCAACCTGTGGGTTGTGACCCAAAGGAACTGTTTTAAAGGGCTGTGGCATTAGGTAGGTTGAGAACCACTGACCTAGAACAGTGGGAGTAGGCAGAAGGTGTTTGGAGGTGTCATTTAATGGCAGGTTCCTCTCTGTCAGCTCCTCTTTCTGCCTTCTTCATCCTGTTGCCCTGGCTTTTGTTCCTATGACTGAGACTTAGCCAAACAGGATATGACTGACAGGAAGTTGTTTTAGTGCAAAAATAACTGATGTCTCATTCTGGAATATTATGGAGGGACCCTTTACTTATGGTGTGAGTGATAGGGAATTAGGTTTCTAGAATACTTTGTGTATTCTTGGAGCTTATGTTTGTACATTCAGTACTGAACATCTTTATTGTTTTCACAGTGAGGGACACCCTGAATCTATCCTAAAGTCTGTTCTTTTCCTCCTATTGTCTAATAGGGTACTAAACAATTTTTGTTGTAAGTACAGCAGGATATATAGCATCAATCTTATAAATAGTTTTTATTAAATAAACAAATTATAGTTCACATAGTTAATTGATTTCTTCCCGAGAAAGAAAGTCAAGGAGTAACATGATCAGGTTATAAACCCCATTACTAGTTATTTCTCTTGTAACATTTATGTTAGCTGATATTGGAACATGAATATATCACCTCCTGGAATAGAGACAGTGTGAAGAAAACCCTCATGTTCCCATCTTATATTTTCTTCCACAGCTTTTCTGATTTTGAGCTTTTATTCTATTCAGCAGCAGCTTGTTCTTAATTTGGTCTCCCACTGTGGGTCTGAAAGAGAAATAGAGTTTCATGTTAATCCAAAATTGCTCACAATTTTGAGCTACTACCTATTACCTTACAGCTTCTTTTTAAGTGAATGTTATCTTTCCAGACAAATCTTCCACAACTGAACACAGGAAAAAGTTGGGTGTCTCAAACTTTATAATAGTCTAATTGAGATTGGGGCAAGGGTCACGGGACCCAGCTCAGCAGAACTTTTTGAACGCAAACAATTTCACAGACACCTTTTCTGATTTTTTAAACCAGTTTTGTAATAAGTGCTTTTTTCCCTATATCCCAAGCCAGAAAGAAAATGCTGTCATTACATGGTAATACAAAGAAACTAGCTAGGATGGTGTATGTGGGGTCATGCTGAGTTCCATTTCTGGCCCTCCTTATTATGTGATGCTTTATTGTAGCTTTTGACACAGAGGGTGAGATGGTGGTATAGGAGAGTTAGATATCTTGGAAGTCATGGAAATACATGATGATCATCTTCTTAAATTAAAGAATATATTATTCTGGCCTCAGTGGATTTTGCTAAGTCTTCCTATGCCAACCCATTCTTTTAAATTGACCCAGCATGCCCTGTGTAGGACCAAAACTTTGTGCCATATTGGACAATAGGAGGAAAAGAACAGGCTTTAGGATAGATACAGAGTGTCCCTTACTGTGAAAACAATAAAGATATTCAGTACTAAATGTACACGCCTGTAATCCTAGCACTCTGGGAGCCTGAGGTGGGTGGATTGCTTGGGAGGGATCACAAGTTGGAGACCAGCCTGAGCAAGAGCGAGACCCAGTCTCTAAAAAAAATAGCCAGGCATTGTTGCGGGCACCTGTATTCCCAGCTACTTGGGAGGCTGAGGAAAAAGGATCACTTGAGCCTAAGAGTTGGAGGTTGCTGTGAGCTATGACACCACAGAACTCTACCAAGGGCAAGACTTTGTCTCAAAAAGAAAATAAATACATAATTAATTAATTAATTAATTAAGTATAAATTGACCCAACAGTCAACACCGTATTTTTCTGATAACTCATCCTCAAAATAAGATGTTTTTGGCCATTGTCTTTGACTTTAGTTTGTTTTATATGCTCACAAATAAATCATGGGACGTGCCTAAAACCTACAGCAGACTTTCTGGAAACTCTTGAATATTTGGTCCATAACTACTTTTTAAGAAAAAGAAAAGAAAACCATGTCAAGGTGTGTCATTAGTGGTTGAATTTGGGCTTTACAGGTGGGGTGGGGGAGCAGACTTTGTTTTAGACTTTTGAGCAAGCACCAGTTTCCAGAGAACGGATGTACCATTGTCCATTTTCTGTCTCCATTTTCTCCCATTCTCCTTCCCACTGAACCCAAAGTAGTCAGTGGGCTGTGGGCAGGATGATGGCCACTAGGTGTTTGGGTAAAAGGCAGCAGCTCCTCCTACCACTATGATATGGGCTGTCCATAGGTTATAACAGCAGAGCTGATTTCTGTGCTCAATAATAGTCTTTGGGATCATAATTTTTATGGCTATATTTTGTGGGCTATTAGGTTGTGAAAGTACATATTATAAGTATTTATTTTGTCTGTTTAAATTTGTAATTAAAAATAAATGTGCTTGCTATAATAGGACAAATACATGAAGTTATTTTTAAAAAAGTTAATCCTTTCCTTTCATCCTCTAGTCCCACCTTTCTCAGGACAGTGACACTAACCTATTGTTCTTGCCCTTTCACCAAACTGTTTGCTCATTGGAACATACACATACACATAGGGATTTTTAGATTTTTTGGGGGGGGGGAAGTTTTTGGCCAGGGCTGGGTTTGAACTTGCCACCTCCAGTATATGGGGCTGGCGCCCTACTCCTTTGAGCCACTTTTAAAAATATGCTCATGATATATACATATTACACTATTCTGAAATTGTGTCTTATCACTTAAGAATATTTTATAGATGTCTCTGGGGTCAGTAGAGAATGGAGTTTGCTCATTTTCTTTTCTTTCCTTTTTTTTCTTGAGACAGAGTCTTAACTCTGTTGCCTAGGTAGAGTGCCATGGCATCATAGCTCGCAGCAATCTCAAACTCTTGGGTTCAAGCCATCCTCTTGCCTCACTCTCCCAAGTAGCTGAGACTACAGGAACCTGCCACAATACCCGGCTAGTTTTTCCATTTTTAGTAGAGTCAGGGTCTCACTCTTTCTTAGGCTGGTCTTGAACTCATAAGCTTAAGTGATCTACCTATCTTGGCTACCTAGAGTGCTAGGATTACAGGCATGAGCCATTGCACCTGACCAAGTTTGCTCATTTTCACAGAGGGCTTGTAATCTATCTTACAGAAAAGTAAGCTGCATGGTGTTCTAGCTGTGGCTATGCATAGTTACCCAGCCATCTCTCTGTTGGTGATCATTTAAGTTGCTTTCAGTTTTTAGCCTCCACCAATAGGGTACAGTAAACAACATGATAGTAAATATTTGTGCTCTTATTTTAGTAGGAGAAATTCCCCACGATAGGAATTTTAGGTCAAAGGTAATATTGTGGTTTTTTAAAAATTATTTGTATTAAATCATAACTTTGTACATTGATGCATTTATGGGGTTCAGGGTACTGCTTCATATACAATGTGAAATTCTTAGCATTGAACTAAGTAACACATCTATCTCAATTATACTAATTTCTTAATAGTTTTGAAATGTACCATTGCATCATGCACATTAGATGAGGTTCCCCCTAAACCCTTTCTCCTCCCATATCCCTCCTCCCCTCCCCTCTCTCTTCTCTTCCCTTCTACTTTCTGGACTATAGTTATGTTTTGTCATTCATATGAGTGAGTAGGTGGTTATATATTGATTTCATAGTAGTATTGAGTACACTGGATACATTTTTCCCCATTCTTGAGATACTTTACTAAGAAGAATATGTTCCAGCTCCATCCAGGTAAACATAAAAGATGTGAAGTCTCCATCTTTTTTATGGCTGCATAGTATTCCATGGTGTACATATACCACAATTTGTTAATCCATTTGTGGGTCTTTGGGCACTTAGGCTGTTTCCATGTCTTGGCTATTATGAATTGAGCTGCAATAAACATTCTGGTGCAAATGTCTTTGTTGTAAAATGATTTTTGATCATCTGATGTACCTAGTAGAGGAATTGCAGGATCAAATGGTTTGTCTTCTTGTAGTTCCTTGAGTGTTCTCCAAACTTCTTTCCAAAAAGGTCGTATTAGCTTGCATTCCCACCAGCAGTGTAGAAGCGTTCCCTTCTCTCTGCATCCACGCCAACAATATTGTGGGGGTTTTTTTTATTGTTTTTATTATTAAATCATGCTGTGCACATTAGTGCAATACTGTGTTTTTAATGCTTTAAATATTGCCAGATTACTTTCTCATGAGGTTATTACAATTAACATTACTATTTCTCTGCATCCTCATCAGAGGAGGGGAAAAAATGGTATTTTAATATATATTTCACTACTTAGTAGTGATACTGTTAATAATTTATATACATTTATTTTCTTTGAGGGTTTCTTCTTCTTTTCTGACTTACCTGCTCGTATTATGTACCTTTTCTTTCTTGTATGTTAAGAGTCTGGGCTCTGAAGCCAGATGGTCTGAGGTAGAAGAAAGGCTTCAATTTCATGTTGTAGGACTTTGGGCAAAGTGCTCTTCACTCTCCTGCCTTAGTGTCTCCTTTTCTGGAGAGCAGGGGTAATAATAGTACCTGCCTCCGGCTCGGCGCCTGTGGCTCAAGCGGCTAAGGTGCCAGCCATGTACACCTGAGCTGACGGGTTCAAATCCGGCCCCGACTGCCAAACAACAATGACGGCTGCAACCAAAAGCAAATGGCTAGATATTGTGGCATCCGCTTGTAGTCCTAGCTACTTGGGAGGCAGAGGCAGAGGCAGGAGACTAGCTTGAGCCCAGGAATTGGGGGTTGCTGTGAGCTGTGATGCCACGGCACTCTATCCAGGGTGACAGCTTGAGGCTCTGTCTCAAAAAAAAAAAAAAGGCAATTTCAAGCACTGAGATTACAGAAACAATAAAAAAATCTTCCAACCAAATAAATGCCCTGGTCCACATGGCTTCACACCAGAATTCTATCAAACCTTCAAGGAAGAGCTTATTCCCATACTGCAGAAATTATTCCAAAAAATTGAGGAGGAAGGAATCGTCCCTAACACATTCTACAAAGCAAACATCACCTTGATACCAAAACCAGGAAAAGACCCAACTAAAAAGGAGAATTTCAGACCAATTTCACTCATCAATATAGATGCAAAAATTCTCAACAAAAATCCTAGCCAATAGATTACAGCTTATCATTAAAAAAGTCATATGTCATGATCAAGTAGGTTTCATCCCAGGTATGCAAGGCTGGTTTAACATATGCAAGTCCATAAACATTATCCACCGTATTAACAGAAGCAGTAACAAAGATCATATGATCCTCTCAATAGATGCAGAAAAAGCATTCGATAAAATCCAGCATCCCTTTCTAATTAGAACACTGGAGGATAGGCATACGTGGCACATTTCTGAAACGGATCAAAGCTATCTATGACAAACCCACAGCTAATATTTTACTAAATGGAGTAAAACTGAAAACTTTTCCTCTTAGAACTGGAACCAGACAAGGTTGTCCTCTGTCACCGTTAGTGTTCAATGTAGTGCTGGAAGTGCTAGCCAATACAATTAGGCAAGACAAGGAAATAAAGGGCACCCAAATGGGAGGAGAGGAGGTCAAACTCTCCCTCTTTGCTGACGACATGATCTTATACTTAGAGAACCCCAAAGACTCAACCACAAGACTCCTGGAACTCATCAGAAAATACAGTAATGTCTCAGGATATAAAATCAATGTCCGCAAGTTAGTAGCCGTTGTATACAGCAATAACAGTCAAGATGAGAGGCTAATTAAAGACACAACTCCCTTCAGCATAGCTTCAAAGAAAATGAAATACCTAGGTATATACCTAACAAAGGAGGTGAAGGAACTCTATAAAGAAAATTATGAAATCCTAAGAAAAGAAACAGGAGAGGATATTAACAAATGGAAGAACATACCATGCTCCTGACTGGGAAGAATCAACATTATTAAAATATCTACACTTCCCAAAGCAACCTACCTATTTAATGCTATCCCTATTAAGATACCAACATCATACTTTTAAGATTTGGAAAAAATGATTCTGCATTTTATATGGAACCAGAGAAAACCCCATGTAGCTAAGGCAGTTCTTAGTAATAAAAACAAAGCTGTGGGCATCACCATTCTAGATTTTAGGCTGTACTACCAAGCTATAGTGGTCAAGACAGCATGGTACTGGCACAAAAATAGAGACATAGACATTTGGAATCGAATAGAAAACCAGGAGATGAAACTAACATTTTACAACCAGCTAATTTTCGATAAACCAATCAAGAACATACCTTGCGGGAAAGACTCCCTATTCAATAAATGATGCTGGGAGAACTGGATATCTACATGTAAAAGACTAAAACTGGACCCTCACCTTTCTCCACTCACAAAAATTGGTTCAAGATGGATAAAGGACTTAAATTTAAGGATGGATAAAGGCATGACACAATAAAAATCCTGAAAAAAAGCACAGGAAAAACACTGGAAGATACCGGCCTGGGGAAAGACTTCATGAAGAAGACTGCCATGGCAATTACAACAACAACAAAAATAAACAAATGGGACTTAATTAAACTGAAAAGCTTCTGTACAGCTAAGGAGACAACAACCACAGCAAATAGACAACCTACACAATGGGAAAGGATATTTGCATATTTTGAATCAGACAAAAGCTTGATAAGTAGGATATATAGAGAACTCAATCCACATGAAAAAAGCCAACAATCTCTTATACCAGTGGGCAAGAGACATGAATAGAACCTTCTCTAAAGAAGACAGACAAATGGCTAACAAACATGAAAAAATGCTCATCATCCCTAATTATTAGAGAAATGCAAATCAACACCACCCTGAGATACCATCTAACCCCCGTGAGAATGGCCCACATCACAAAAATCTCAAAACTGCAGATGCTGGTGTGGATGTGGAGAGAAGGGAACACTTTTACACTGCTGGTGGGACTGCAAACTGATAACAACCTTTTGGAAGGAAGTATGGAGAACTCTGAAAGAACTCAAGCTAGACCTCCCATTTGATCCTGCAATCCCATTACTAGGCATCTACCCAGAAGGAAAAAAATCCTTTTATCTTAAGGACACTTGCACTAGACTGTTTATTGCAGCCTAGTTTACAATCACCAAAATGCGGAGACAGCCTAAATGCCCACCAACCCAGGAATGGATTAACAAGCTGTGGTATATGTACACTATGGAATACTATTCAGCCATT
>CAUYRH010041647.1:0-36384 GCA_963574655.1 Perodicticus potto | reverse complement strand
AAGAAAATGAATTCCACTTGTGGTGCATATTTGAAGGGTCAGGAGAAAACTTCTAAATACGGATCAAAATTGTTTTCACATAGTAAATGAGAAAATATCATAAATGTTATATTAATCAGGTTGATAAAAATATCTCCAATTATATGTGAAGCCCACACACTGTACTCCTTGACTGAATTATTGTACACAGCTATGACTCAATTAAAAAAAAAAAAAAAAAAGAAAATGAATTCCTTGAAGATCAGAGTTATTACAATCCTATTGCTAACTTTAGGTTAATTTGTTGGCTTCTATGTTCCTGGGTCATTCAAAAAGTATAAATAGGAAGTAGAAACAATGTAAACATGAATTTCCAAAGAAGACTCTTTTTCCATGGACTCTGAATCCAGAACTATACAGATAAATTTCCTCTTCATCTACCTTTGCTATTTTTCTATTTTACCACTTCACTAAAGATAAAGTCATTCAAGGGTTCTGGTTTTATGTTTATTCTTACTTAAATTTAAAGATCAAAGAATGAGATTATTTGGAAAAATATATACAGAAATTGTCTTTGTAAAACAATTAATATAATTTTATGCACACATATATGGTAGCAGGATTCTAAATTTAGAGAATGTAAAACACATATATTTCAGGCTCATCTACACTGTCATAGTCTAACTCACCTTTAAAGGTTTTTATTCCATCCATCAATCTGTTCTGGGACACTTTTCCATCAGCTGTTAAGAAAGACACAAATCAGGTCACATCAGTGAAAAGTGAGGCAATAACAAAGCCTTAATTTTGGAAAGATGGGCACCATAATTTACCCTAGAAAATGTCTAACTTACTTACAAATAACAAAAAACAATATGAAATGGAAAATTTCTAGATATGTCTCCCTAACACCTGAAGGAATTATTGTTGGTACTTTACTATGCAAAACACATGCACCTTAGTTATCTTTGTGTGCTTTTTAATTTCTCCATTTTTCCCTTCTAGTACATTCCCACCCATTTGAGTTTTCAATATTCCTTGCTTAGTCTTGAGGATGTCTTCCAACTAGAATCAAACATAAAAACATTAGAGTAGACATTTCCTTTTCCTAATACCAGATGAGTGAAGAGGCAGATGATTCTATAAATGAACTGACACAGTTAAGATTACTTCTTAAGGTAGAACTGCATGATTCCTTCTAAACTCTCTTTTTCTTTATATGTGAAATGGAGATAGTTATAGAAGATCTCAAAAAATGAATACAACTTTAAAGTCATTACAGGCTACATTGTTGTTTTAAATGCTCACCATCTACTGGCAGATTTTTCTGCAGCTCCAAGGATTCCTTATGTGTGAGCTCTATCCCATTTTTTTCCAGAATATTTTTAATATCACTAACATTAACTTTTTCTCCTTTAAAAGAAAGAAATGTAAGTAGATAAGAATTTCATATATGACTTAATATCTCCAAAGTCTGCAAAACAAAATCATGTATTTATTCGGCAAGCAGTAGCTTCGAAAGGTATATGAACAAATTAGCACAATACCACTCTACCAACAGTCATCCTGGAAACCACATTGTTTCCTTAACTCTCAAAATAAAGTATCTATAATTTTAGGTAAACACAAGATAAAAATTGCTTTTAGATTTCTAAATTTTTTAAGGTATTGTAGAGAGTTGATTCAATTTCTCACTTATTCCCTTAATTGTAAATGTTATATCTTTAGTTTCACTTGACTATTTAATATGTTAATCCAGTAATATGCATTTGGGGGACATTTAATTCTACTATAGAAGTTAAGTACATTAGTTCAAGTTCATGTTTTATAAAACATAGGCTAAACCTTTTAATATGTATTCAATATAGACAAGAAGTTTTGAAGTATAAGATATATATGACAGAAAGGGAAGAAAAAATCAAGCAGACAAGCACTACTCAAGAGTAAAAGAAGCTGTTAAAAATAATTAATTTAAATTAATCTATCTCAGCTGTAAACCATAACTGTTTAGAGAAGACAAGATTATGAGGACATGATCTAAAGTTAAATTCTAGGCTAGGGATCAGAAAACTTTTCTGCAAAAGCCAGTAAAAAAAAATTGGGGCTTCATAAGATAAATGATTTCCATCACACTACTCAGTTCTGCCACTGCAGTGAAAAAGCAGCCAAAATCAATGCATAAAGTAAAGGACATGGCGATGTTCCAACAACATGGTTTACAAAAACAGGCAGCAAGTTTGGCTCAAGAGTCATAGTTTGCCAGTTTGTATGCTCACCAATATTTCCTCAATCAAATGGTAGAATAAAAGGGCAGTGGAGTGACATGTAATAAAGCATAAAATATAATTCTGTATAAGAATTAAGGTCTTAGATTCACTGTATTCTTCACTAACCTGTAGCAGCTGTTACTGCATCCATTAATTTACTGACTTCAACCTTCCCATCAGCTACAAGAAAAGTTAAAATAAGTTAACAAAGGCAAAGAGTCACATATAAAACAAATAAAAAGGAGAGTAATTTGGAAAATAAGAGACCAAGAAAAATCTATTAGCTCCATCACTCCACAATAACTAAGGGAAGGTGTCCGTCCTTTAAGAAAATGGAGTCTTGAATATGCTTCTATAATTTGTAGACCACCTTCCTACCTTTTAAGTATGATGATAGGTCTCAAAGATGCATATTTTTCAGATACAAATTTATGGTGAAAACAGAGAGACCACCTTTCTTATCTTCCTACCTTTTCCTAATACACCTTTCTGTAGTTCCTTTGATGATCACAATTATCTTGTAATTTCTGGTTACATATATTGGTGATCTGTTTTTTCTATTAACACTGTATTTTTAAAATAAAAATAAACATGCATTTATCTCTAGTCTTGGAAGAAGGGAAGGGAAGATATTTTAGTTACTCCCAATAATTGAAAGGACTTGTGATAATGCTATAGGTATAAAGAGGACTAAACAATTTATTGAAAGCCAGAGGATTAATCAGAATTTTACAGTGATAAACTGAATTACAGACTTACTCTCTTGTGTTTTAGAGCTTCATAAATCCATATGTAACATTCTTATTTATAAAAGAAGGTAATGAATCACAAAAGAACCAGTAAAGTAAAAAAAAAATTACACCTTATTGGACGTAAGCATGAAATTAGGATGGTTCTGGGGAGGGAGCATTTTAAGAGAGTACGGGACAGGGAGGGGACCAAGTTTGTAACCCTTTATTCAGTACAAAAGAATATGTCCCTAGTGTGTTATCAAAATTGACCAGGGTGCTGCTAGTAATTACAAAGTGAACATATGCCCTTTTTGGAAAACAGAAAACTGCATAGGAATGACTTAGAAATAGTCATCTTCATTTGATAACATTTCTACTAATGATTAGAGCATTTTAGTTGTAGACTACTCAGTGGAAGTGGGGATCCAGCATATATTTGAGATTCCTCTTATAATGGCTTTCTGCCACTTTGCCTTATATGTATTTTTCATTGTTTATTGTTCACTTATTTTGTTTGACCTCTCTGATCATTACATTTATTCTTAAAATATTTATTTCCCTTCAGGTGAGTCAAGGTGAAGATATAAAATCATGCATGCATGCTTTCTGCCTATGAGAAGATAACAATTTATAAACAAGGAAGAGTGATCTAAAGAGAAGAGTGATCTAAAAATAAGTACTTTCTACAGAACATAGTAACCATAATGATACATGTGTGTATAAGATACACTTGAAACTAAGAGAAATGGATCAGGGATGCCATGGAAAGGGCAAACTTTGAGGTTAGTCTTATAGACAGTTATGAATTGTTGAGGTAAAGTATGCCTGATTATGTTTGCTTTAGAAGCTGGGGAATGTATGGAATAGGATAATTAAATAATTAATCAAGATTCTATAATATAAGTATGAAATAACGAAGGGAATCCATGTATTCATTGGTAAAGGAAATTTTATGAAGCACCTACTAAATTTCGGGCATAATACAAACACTAGAAGGAATAAAAATATGTTTAATAATAAATTTAATATAATCCTTGCTTTTGAGCAACTCAATCTCTGGGGTAGAGAAGGACAAATAAACTTATTGTAATAGAGTAGTTTGATTAGGGCCAATCAGAGAGTAAAATCAGGAGATTCTCTTGCCAAAATTCATCCATTTGTAGCCATTATTTTGCAACGGGTAGAGAAGCAATCTAGATAAGAGCCTTGGACCCTGTCTACATTTAATACTATGGTTCATGTTTCAGTATTGCTAGAGAGCAATGTGGACACAGGAAATGGTGAGAGACAAAGATGAAAGGCAGGAAAGGGTCCAGATCATGGAAAACCTTCTATATCATGTGGGCTTCCTTAGGCATTTGAGGGTTTAAGTAGCTGAAAAGTTATAAGAAAGTTTTTATATTAGTTATGTCCATTTTAAAGTTCTGAGAAAGATGGATTTGATTAAAAATAGTGTAATAGTAGAGACAATGTGGAAGTCTCAGTATTAACCCAAACTATAGATGGCAATCACCTGCATATAGTTAATAGCAGCAGGAAAAAAAGCTAAGTGTGGATTTATGAAATAGTTAGCAGTCTTAATTGTTAGGACTCGGTATAAAATGAGATGTGGCATACCAAGGGAGAAACCAGAGTAAAAATTGATGCCAAGTTTTAAACTTGTTTTAGTGGAAACATCATGGTGCCATCAGCTGAGAGAGAGAGAATGTAGAATTAGGAGACAATTTATAGTAGATATTTTACAATAGGTGTAGTGAATGAAGATACAAATATCTGAGGCTTTGCTAAGCAGAAACTGATTTGGTAGGTAGAATCCAATAGAATTTGGTTTTACTCAAAGATATCTGTACCAGATTGTTTATTGCAGCCCAATTCATAATTGCTAAGTCATGGAAGAAGCCCAAGTGCCCATCGATCCACAAATGAGTTAATAAACTGTGGTACATCATGTATACCATGGAATATTATGCAGCCTTAAAGAAAGATGATGATTTTACCTCTTTCATATTTACATGGATGGAGCTGGAACACATTCTTCTTAGCAAAGTATCTCATGAATGGAAGAAAAAGTATCCAATGTATACAGCCCTACTATGAAGCTAAATTATACCTTTCATATGTAGGCTGTACCCCAATTATAGCACAAGAATATGGGGGAATGGGGTAAGAATATGGGGAAGGGAGAGGGGGAGGGTGGGTGGAGAGAGGGCAAATGGTGGGATCACACTTACGGTGCATCTTAGAAGGGACAGGTGAAACCTACTAAATGCAGAACACAAATGTTTTCACATAATAAACGAGAAAATCTCATAAAGGTTATGTCAAACAGTTGGATGAAAATAATTCAGATTGTATATGAAGCCCGCACACTGTACTCCATGATTGCACTAATGTACACAGTTATGATTCCATAAATTAAATAAATAAATAAATAAATAAATAAATGCAAGAGAATAGTTTTAAAAAAAAGAATTTGGTTTTACTAACTCACATGTGTTAGGAATCTGGGCTGGAGATAAAGATCTACTGATTTCCAATATATACATGAGTGGTAATAATATTATCTATACCTAATTGCAAAGTGGAATTGTAAAAATGAAATGATTAATGGGTTTAGGACACACTCTTTGATGGATACTAATAGTTTATTACCTTTCAGCAAACTAGTAAATTTTGAAAATTAGTGGGTTTTTTGCTCTTCTTTGCTATTTCCTGAACCTGTAACTTTTACTCTTTTTCCTACAAATCCATTAGTTGGTCAGAAAGCAGTTAAGAGTTCTGTGTGTGATGTTTAGAGTTTTTTTAAAAGTTGCAGAAATAGCCTTGTGGAAATGAAACAAAGAATTTGTATTCACGATAGAATGGATTTCTTCTCTCTGTTTTGCAAAATTGCTTTTATGACAACAGGTAAAACTAATTATAAAAATTTCATATACAAGTAGATAAACTTCCCTATAAGGCATGCCAGTGCCTTATAATACTCACCATCAAGTGGCAAATTTTCTGTTACTTCTTCTTTTTCCTTTTGTGTAAGCTTGATTTCCAGGTGTTCTAGGACAGCGTCCAGGCTCTTGGCCTTAAGCTTTCCTCCTTAGGAAACACATAGGAATGGAACATTAGGAAAAATATTAAAAATATATTTTTCATTTTTGCATGTGAATTATCATCTAAATATATGTATATATAGTGAATATATGTGTACATATGTATGTTGATATGTATATATGCTTTACCATCACTATAATAAAGACAAAAGAGAAAACACACTGGTCATTATTCTTTTTCTGCTCGAGCTCCAATTTAACCTGCCTAAGAAGGTTAAATAATCAATACAAAAATTAGAATGAGAATCTTTTCCTTTAAACCTTAACTTGGGAATAAGCCTGCACTATAATAGTTCATGAAGGGTCAGGCTACAGAATTTGATTACAATTGATATCATAAAGAATAGGAAGGGGCTTTGATACCAGGTAACTTATTTATCGATATATTATAATAGAGTGAAGTCTATTAAGTAACCTTACAAGCAGACTCATCACTTTTTATTTGTATATATTTATGGGGTATGAGTATAATTTTGTTACATGGATATATTGCATGGAGGTGAAGTCAGGGCTTTTAGTGTATTCATCACCTAAATGACATAAATTGTATCCATGAAGTAATTTCATTTATCCCCTTCTCACACACCCCACCCTTCTGAGTCTTCACTGTCCATCATGCTATACTTTGCCTCCATGTGTACACATTATTTAGCTCCTATTTGAGAACAGGTGGTCTTTGTTTTTCTGTGTATGAGTTGTTTCACTTAAGATAATGCCTTACAGTTCCCTTTATGTTGCCTCAAAAGACCTGATTTAATTCTTTTTTATGGCCAAATAGCATTCTGCTGTGTATATATGCCACATTTTCTTTATCCAGTCATCTATTGGTGGACAATTAGGTTGAATATATGTAAACTATGGTATACATATACCATAGTTTATTAATTCATTTATGTGTTGACCAGGATCTGGGTTGTTTTCACATCTTTGCAAATGTGAATTGTGCTGCTATAAACATTCAAGTGCAAATATCCTTATGGTAAAATGGCTTTTTTTCTTTTGGGTTGATACCTAGTAATGGGATTGTAGGATCAAATAGGAGGGAAGGGGTTGGGTAAATACACACCCAGCAGGTACATTGCATGGGTATAGTGCACACTTCCTGGGTGAAGGACAGAACTACAACTTGAACTTTAACCTTACAAAAGCAAACTATGTAACTAATCAGAGGAAAAACTGACATCTGGAACTGATAATTCAAATCTATAACCTTAGTGTCCACCATTCACAGAAATACGTAATTAAAAGAATTGGCTTAAATTACATTGCTATAAAATGGGTAGCACCATTCTGACAACATTAACCACCAAATTCTTCCAATAATGTTCCTGTTACCCTTCCCAAGAGCCTAAGAGTGTCTAGAGGTCGAATTCTACCTGCCAGAGACTCATTTCCCTAAATACCAGGTGCCAGCGTTAATTAGTCTTCTCTGTTTGCCCTTCTCCCTCCCCTCTCTATTTCCAAGAGCTGGAAGGAGAAAGAAGATGCAGAATATAGCTTGAAAACAAACCTGTTGGCGCAGCACTTGTAGCACAGAGGTTAGGGTGCCGGCCACATACACTGAGGCAGGCAGGTTCAAACCCCGCCCAGGCCTGCTAAACAATAATGACAAATGCAACAATAACAAAAAAAAAAAAATAGCCAGCTGTTGTGATGGGCACCTGTAGTCCCAGCTACTTGGGAGGGTGAGGCAAGAGAATCTCTTAAGCCCAAGAGTTTGAGGTTGCTGTGAGCTAACATGCCACGGCTCTCTACTGAGGATGACATAGTGAGACTCTGTCTCAAAAAAAAAAAAAAAGGAAAAAGAAAAAGAAAACAAGCCTATTCTCTTCCTCTGCATCTTCTTTCAGTAATTTGCCTTCAGTAAACAAAATATACTGAAGCAAAAATATTAAAAACCTTCATTAATGGATTGACATTCTATTCCAATTCAACCATAATCTTCCTATATTATAGCCTGCCCTAAAGCACTTCCCTCAAAGTTTAGTAATGGTTTTCTTTACATTTTCTACACATATTTAGATTCTGTATGTTATAAAAATGGATTCCCTGGAAAGATGTATAGAAACATTACTAAATAAGGAATGTATACTTAAGAAGGTAGATAGGACTCAAAATCTAAACAAGAAATGTGAAGCTTGGTAACTTCAGATATTTTTCTTCAGGCTTGTAACTTACCCTTCATAGATTTCACACCATTCAGCATTCTATTCTGAAACACATTTCTGTCAGCTATAACAAAAAGAACAATCCATGTCAGAAGGGGACTGATATGAGAATTCACTCAATTATTTTTTAACTCCAATAATACAACTATTTATAATTGTGTGAATGATGTGTTCTATTTCATCATTAAATAAACAGTGGAATTATGGGAAAGGAAAATTTTCTTAGTGTGACGAATATATGCATTTTTTGGCAGCTGAAGGAAATTCTATTATGTTAAAACAATCATTGTCTTTTATTTCTTTTTTCTTTCTGTTATTAGTCCCTACAGTTTTCTTCCTTTTTTCACTTAGGACGTAGGTGGCAAGTTGTCTGAAAGGGTAATGTTGAAATATTTTCCTACATTCTGATGGCAAGGCTTATTGTCTGAGGGCCAGATAGATTATAGAGTAAATCTGAATGACAGTGCAATTTTTAGAAAGATCCAAACAAGTAAAAATTTAAAATTGTTCACAGAAGGCTACAAAAACAAAATCCCTAGAAGGCCTTAGCAGTATTTGCATAGCTCACCATCAAATGGCAGAGTTTCCTGCAGCTTTATGAGTTCCTTGTCTGTGAGTTCAATTCCCATGCTTCCCAGAACTTTCTCCAGGTCATTGGCATGAACCTTTTTTCCTTAGAAAACATAAGAACATTAATGTCTAGTAATAACTATTCCATAAGATGGTGAAAAATTCATACCTATAATGTGTCATCCCTTATTTGAGAAAAATGCAAGGACAAAATGAAACATATGAAGGCTATCTGGAAAATATCCAGCTGTGTTACATGTTGTTATTATGTTAATAATGCCTGGATACTTTCTGAACAACCTTTGTATATAACTATACAGAATTATGGGGAATCTCAAAATAGAATATAATTCCTTAATATTTATAAGAGAAATTATTTATAAATAAGTCCATAATTATTTATAATAATTATGGGGAATCCCAAAATAGAATATAATTCCTTAATATTTATAAGAGAAATATTTATAACTTATTGCTAGATAAAAGTTTGCCCTGTGGGGGAAAAATTTGTTTTCATAGTTGGCCAGTGAATTAAGATAATAGAGATATAAAATGTATATGTTCTGTTATCATTTATTGTATTTATTATATTTTGATCTGAATAATATGGTTGTTCCTTCACAATGACATTTTTTCATTTACTATGCAAATTTTTATGTACCTAAAGTAATTAAATGAACCTTGTTACTTTTTTATTCAAATTTTGATACCAATGTAAAGAATTTTAATTAGATCATTAAATTATGTGAAATTGAATTATGGCAAAAATTTTATCAGAAAAAGATAGAGACCCCAAATGTGTTATCTGTATAAATTGAGAAAATGTCATTTAAAAGTGTAAATATAGTCAGTTTTTCTTAATGATGAGGATACATTCTGCCAAATGTGTCATTAGGTGATTTTGTTGAGGTGCAAACATCATAGAGTGCATTTACATAGACCTAGATAATATAGCTTATTACACATCTAGGCTATATGGTATAGCCTATTGCTCCTAGGCTACAAACCTACTGGAGGTTGCCATACTGAATATTCTAGGCCAGTGGTTCTCAACCTTCCTAATGCCTCAATGTATTTTCATTGTTACAAAGGGGTCGCAAACCACAGGTTGAGAACTGCTGCATATTTTTCAGTTAAAAATTAATCTCATATTGAAAGGTTGAGTCACTGCCAGTAAAAATAGTGCAACAGGGAGTTCCATGGAACCATCCTTCTATAGTAACACCAAAAAAATGAGCAAACTAGAAAAACTAATACAATCATTATGCCAGAACTCTGGAAAATAGTCAATGAATAATAGCAACTAAGCAAATGATGACCCAAAAAACATGATTTCTACTGAACAAGATCCTCTTATGGGGAAAAGGGCAATTTATAAACAACAGTGAAGCTTTGTGGCTTTTTGACCTAGCCTTGCCCCACTCCTGTTCCCAAATTATTTTTGATCCTCTATCCCTATCAGTGAAACATTTTTAAGTACAGAAAAGGTAATATATTATTTACCTGTAAAATTTTTTATTCCATCTATAAGCTTTTTCATTTCAACCTTCCCATGAACTGTAAGAAAACATAAATCAAGTAATACATGATATTTACTTAGGAATGAGAAACATGAAAGAAACTCAATAGCATTTATTGGCTATTGAATTTTATCCTACTCCTTTCCCAATAAGCAAAAAGTACCCAAAGGTAAAACACTCTATTTATAAATGTGCCTGTTTAACCAACGTATTTTGGTACATTGCCATATAAAAAACAAACCCTTGATAAGAAAGGTATGAGACTGAAAAGTCTCATATGGAACTGATTATGGGACAGGCTAAAGAGAATAAAATGTAAAATTGGAATCTATTATTAACTGCCATTTTAATTAAATTTTTGAAATTTATCTTTTATTTGACTGACATCCTTGTTACTATTTACAAGGATTTTCACTGACCTGAGCAGTCTAGTTTACTCTTGATTTACATGAGTAATATATTCATTATTATGAGTAAAACAATATTCATTATTTTGAGATCAACCTTCCAACAACTGACATATTGTTCATAGTAGATACACAATAAAACTTTATAAAAATCAACTTTATAAAAAACAATTTTAAAAAATGTTTAGGTCACTATGAAAGTTTTGAGGCAGATTATGTTATTTTGGTCCATTATTTCACTCTCAAGAAATATAGTTAACAGCGTCCCTTCTGACTCCTCACCTGTCCAAGTTTTATCTGGTTTAGCTTATGGTGTTGTTGAGAGGGCTTCCTTTGTTTTCATCCATGTGAATGTAAAGTTCCTTGATTTTTTTTGTATTGCAAAACTTTCACAATGACCCACATATTAATGAACAGATTATCTCATATAGATGATCTTTGAGATGTCATAGGTATATGAGAAGGCCAGATTGACCCCCATCTTGCATTCTCTCATCCCACAACCCCCACTTTCTCAAGACCTGTCCCTGAGCATGCAGGCCTTGCAGAAATGGGAAGTGTTAAATGAACATATCCTGTGGAGATAGGGCAGATTATCCCAGGATGCAGGCCCTTATAAAACACCAATTGGTTCTCTTTGATGTTCCTCTGACCCTCTGCCCTAAGGATCTAACTGCTTTGCATTAGGAATTCTAATCCCATCCCCAGTTGAAAGAAAGGTATAAAAAAACTTCTACCTCTGTAAGGCTTGGCCGAGAATTTTTAGGTGTGAGCCTATCTCAGTTGGCCGTCCAATAAAGGACCCCATACCTAATTCAAACTCAGTGTGCTGGCGTTTTCTCTATAATTCCACTTATGCTGGGTACAACATATGTATTTTAAGAAAAACAAACTTAAGAATTTTACTGTTGTAAGCTACTTGAAAAATCTCTGATTTTTGTCAAATTGTAGGTAATAATGTTATATGTACATATGTTATATGTGTATAACAAGTTATTAGAAGAGTGACCAGAAAAAATACATGGTACATAAGTTGTTCATATAGTTTCTAAATATAGTTTAAATAAAATGGTTCTTTTTTTTCTTCTGAATCTTCAGGACACACTAAAAGTTATTTCTACAGTAGAACCAGCTAGGTCAGGAAAGTGTGAAAATTATTGTCAGTTTTACAGAGCAGCTGACAATTTTCAGAAACAAAGATTTGTTTGCACTTATTAGGTGTTGGGGAAGCTATTTATGAATTTATTTTCTTGTTTGGGTCACATTGCAGTGAAATCTTGCCCTCTCCAATAAATTCACATTGCCTGCTGACAGACAAAAAAAAAAAAAAAAAGCTTTACTCTAAATGGGAAGTTCAAGGTCTTCTTGTCCCTAGCGACTTAACTGGGGCTATAAGCTTGAGGTATAGCCTTTCAGGAAACTTCATTTCATATTCAATTCTATTGTTAACTCCTGAGATAATCAGATCACCAATAATCAGTACTTAAAAAATTTTAACTCTGGGGGAGGAGCAAGATGGTGGCCAAGTAATAGCTTCCTTGCAAATGGGCATGGTGAGACTGGGGAGAGAAGACTCCAGGCATCTCTGGCTGGTGGGATCTGCCCATAAAACATCCCTTTGGGGACACAGAGAGTCAGCAAGAGACTTCTGGACCTCATGAGAAGGACAAAAGCAATGGAGAACTGGCAAGTGGTTACATATGTTCATTCGGTCTAATCCCACTGGCAGCTGTTAAGTATAGCAGCAGTGAGACTGCAAACTGGAAAGGCCTTACCTGTGAGCTGTTTTGTTTTTTTGGACTTGGCACTCAGTTGAACTACCTTGGGAGAACTTGGGCAAGAGTGCAGAGCACTTTAAACATTGTCTAGGGCCCCAGACTTCGCCGCTGAGCCAGAAGGAGCTAATACTGCTCGGCTGTGGGCCATGCAGAACCATTGTGGGAGAACTGCTCCAGAAAGCTCCACCCTCAGGGTCACAGAGCAAGATCAGGTGGGAGCAGTAATCTAGTGACTGAGCAGCCTAAAGGCGGGGACTGAGACGCCTTACAGCCTTGGTCTTGAGAGGCATAGACTGAGATCCATTTTGGCACACTGGGTAAGTGGACAGCCACTTCAGGAGTGATCCCAGCAACAAGTGCTTTCCTAGGAAAGCTTCTGCTTAGCCAAGGTTAGCAGTTTAAAGTGCCTTTTAAACGGGCTGAGGAGAGATTTAGGCTTTCCACCATGTAGGGTTTGAGAAATCAGCAGAGGCCTCCAGTCTCCATCTCATACAGCTGTACCAGCATTGTGATTAACATCTCATACCCTAGAAGATAAACTGTTGCCCAGATAATATTCAGCAAGATAAATATACTCCTTTGTTTTGGGTTTTTTTTTTTTTTTACTTTCAACATTTTTCCATATAGATTTTTCTTATTTTTTCTCTCTTAATTTTTCTAGTTTAAATATAATTTTCCATGCTTGCCTTCTTTAACAATTAGAACTTCAGTTTTGCTAGTGTTTCTGCTGCTATTATTTGGGGTTTTTCCCCAATTTTATCCTGTAAAGTTTTCTGTTTGCTTGTTTTAGTTTGATTTATAGCATTTTTGTCTTTCCTCTCTACTTGGTGGAGGTGGGGTACTGTGTCCGAACAGGCTAGCAAAGAACTGCTGACCTCAAGGGACCCACCCAACCCAGCACCCCCAGAGAGTGGGGGCTTTTAAGGTTGGGTCAAAGTACCCTACTATACACCTATATTGCTCCTATATCCCTCTTTCTGTGCCTCTCTTCATTTTGTCAATACTCCCTTTTACTCACCCCCTAGCCTTTCTCTTTATTCTATTCTTTTCTTTTTCTCTTTTCCCTTCTTGCTCTTCAATCTTCTTATCCTTCTGGTCCTGTACCAAAAGGACTCATCAAAACCCTAGTCCAAAGGAACAGCAACTTAAAGAGCAAGAGGAAGTGAAAGGAAAATTAGGGCAAGGAAACAGATAAAAGAAATCACTCATGAGGAAGAATCAACAGAAAAATCCTGGCAACATGAAAAACCAGTTCAAAGCAATCCCCCCAAGGGACCATGAGGTAGCTACTGCAGAAGATTCCATCTATAAAGAAATGTTACAAATAACAGAAAGGGAATTTAGGATACAGATGATGAAAACAATGAAGGACATGATGGAAACAATGAAGGAAACTGCTAATAAAGTGGAAAATAACCAAAAAGAAATCCAAAAACAGAATCAAATAAGAGATGAATGATATGAAGAATATAGAAAGGATATGGCAGAGCTAAAGGAACTGAAGTTGTCAATTAGGAAACTTAAAGATGCAATAGAAAGTATCAACAACAGATTAGATCATGCAGAAGAAAGAATTTTGGACATAGAGGACAAAGCTCTTAAGATAACTCAGATAGTTAAAGAGGCAGAAAAGAAGAGAGAGAAAGCAGAACATTCACTGACTGAATAATGGGACTTTATGAAGTGTTCAAACATACTAGTTATAGGTATCCCAGAAGGGGAAGGACAATGCCCCAAGGGGAATATAAGCCATACTAGAGAATATTATAAATGAAAATTTCCCAAATATCACCAAAGATTCTGACACACTCCTTTCAGAAGGATATCAGATCCCAGGTCACCTCAACTCTAACTGAGCTTCCCCAAGACACATTGAGATAAACCTGTCCAAAGTCAAGACAAAAGAAAAGATTCTTCAAGCTGCCAGGAGTAAGTGCCAGTTGACCCAAATCCATCAGGATTCTCTAATGATACTTTTCAAGCAAGAAGACAATGGTCATCTACCTTTAATCTACTTAAACAGAACAATCTCCAGCCCAGAATTCTATATCCTGCTAAGCTAAGCTTTAAAATTGACAGAGAAATCAAATTATTTACTGATATACAAACATTGAGGAAATTTGTCACAACAAGACCAGCTCTACAGGAAATACTTCAACCTGTCCTACACACTGACCATCACAATGAATCAACTTCAAAGTAAGAACTCAGAAATTAAAGAACAGAACCTAACTTCCACACTGATGCAAAAGATAAACCTAAGCAATGGATTCTCATGAAGTAAGATGAAAAGAACACTACCACACTTATCAATTATCTCAATAAATGTTAATGACTTGAATTTCCCACTGAAGAGGCAAAGATTGGATGATTGGATTAAAAAACACAAGCCATCCATTTACTGTCTGCAGGAAACACACCTACCTTCAAAAGACAAAACTCTGAGTTAAGGGTTGGAAGACAATTTTTCAAGCAAACGGAATTCAGAAGAAAAGAGGAGTTGTAATCTTATTTCAGATACATGTGGATTTAAAGCAACTAAAGTAAAAAAAGACAAAGATAGTCACTTTATATTGGTCAAGGGAAAAATACAACAAGAAGACATTTCAATTCTAAATATTTATGCACCCAATTTAAACACTCCCGGATTCTTGAAATACACCTTACTCGGTCTGAGCAATATGATATCCTATAATATCATAATAACAGGGGACTTTAACACTTCTCTTACAGAGCTGGACAGATCCTCTAAATAGAAATTAAACAAAGATATAAGGGACTTAAATGAGCCCCTAGAACAACTGTGCTTGATAGATGTATATAGAACACTCCATTATAGGTGAAAAGCCTGTAAGTAAACCTTTAAATGATTTCATTTTGTAAAGGCAAGTTTAAAGTCTTTTGTGAGTTAGAAAGGAAAAAATCCTAAATAGCATTCCATATGTGGCTTAGAACTTAATCATGTAAAAGTGATTTAGGGTGGAGCTTCATGGAGGCAGGTCTTCAGGCAGATACCTGTATATCTCAGTATTTTCCAGGCTACTCCTTAAAGATGATTAACTGCCTTCAGATGATCAAGCATTCAAACAGCTTATTTCCCCAAAATCTTGGTTTGTGGTTTTGTTTTTGATTACTTAGCATAAGAATAACTTTAGTGAAGTAGTTATCAGTTAATCTGCTTAAAGCTTAGCCCATAAGGATGGCTTTAGATAATGTTAGTAAAATGGTTATCAGATAACCCAGTTTATCCATAGGCCTGTAAGTACCAGGCAGTAAGAGGCCTGGGGCCAAGGTTTAAGTCATGTGCCTATTGATTAAGTTATGTGCCTATGTAAACTAGGAAGAAATAAAGAAGTTTGTTACCTGCCATAATAGAGCTTGTAGCCACTCTTTGTTCCATACTATTTCAATTGCAGGTCTATACTCTGCATCACCGATTACACATAAGGGACTTCACACAACACTCCATGCCAAAGATAGAGAATATACATTATTCTCATCACCCCATGAAACATTCTCCACAATTGATTATATCCTAGAACACACAAAAAAAATCAACAGAATGAAAACAATTGAAATTTTACCTTGTATCTTCTCAGACCATAAGGCACTAAAGGCGGAACTCAACTCCTACTAAAACTTTCAACCCCACACAAAGGCATGGGAATTAAACAACCTTCTGTTGAATGACAGTTGGGTGCAGGAAGAAATAAAACAGGAAATCATTAACTTCTGTGAGCATAACAACAAGGAAGACACAAACTACCAAAACCTGTGGGATACTGCAAAAGCAGTTCTAAGAGAAAAATTTATTGCTTTAGATGCCTACATTTGAAAAACATAAATAGAGCACATCAACAAACTCACAAACCATCTTATTGAATTGGAAAAAGAAGAATAATCTAAGCCTAAACCCAGCAGAAGAAATGAAATATCCAAAATTAAATCAGAGATCAATGAAATCGATAACAAAAGAATTATTCAGAAAATTAGTGAAACAAGGAGTTGGTTTTTTGATAAAATAAATAAAATAGATAAACCTTTGGCCAGACTAACTAGAAATAGAAAAGTAAAATCTCTAGTAACCTCAATCAGAAATGATAAAGGGGAAATTACAACTGATGACACAGAGATATAAGAGACTACCTCTGAATACTACCAGAAACTCTATGCCCAGAAATTTGACAATGTAAAGGAAATGGATCAATATTTGGGATCACACCCTCTACCTAGACTTAGCCAGGAGGAAATAGACCTCCTGAACAGACCAATTTCAAGCACTGAGTTTAAAGAAACAATAAAAACTCTTCCAACAAAAAAATGCCCTGGTCTGGATGGCTTCACACCAGAATTCTATCAAACCTTCAAGGAAGAGCGTATTCCCATACTGCAGAAATTATTACAAAAAATTGAGGAGGAAGGAAACTTTCCCAACATGATCTAGGAAGAAAACATCACCCTGATACCAAAACCAGGAAAAGACCCAACTAAAAAGGAGAATTTCAGACCTCTGTCACTCATGAATATAACATCTTACAACCACCTAATCTTTGATAAACCAAACAAAAACATACCTTGGGGGAAAGACTCCCTATTCAATAAATGGTGCTGGGAGAGCTGGACATCCACATGTAAAAGACTAAAACTGGACCCACATCTTTCTCCACTCACAAAAATTGATTCCAGATGGATAAAGGACTTAAATTTAATGCATGAAACAATAAAAATACTCAAAGAAAGCATAGGAAAAACACTGGAAGAAATGGGCCTAGGGAAAGACTTCATGAAGAAGACTGCCTTGGCAATTGCAACAACAACAAAAATAAACAAATGGGATTTAATTAAGCTGAAAAGCTTCTGTACAGCTAAGGAGACAACCACCAAAGCAAATAGACAACCTACACAATGGGAAAAGATATTTGCATATTTTGAATCAGACAAAAGATTGATAACTAGGATCTATAGAGAATTCAAATTAATCCACATGAAAAAAGCCAACAATCCCGTATATCAATGGGCAAGAGACATGAATAGAACCTTCTCTAAAGAAGACAGACAAATGGCTAAGAAACATGAAAAAATGCTCATCATCTGTAATTATTAAAGACATGGAAATCAAAACCACCCTGAGATACCATCTAACCCCAGTGAGAATGGCCCACATCACAAAATCTCAAAACTGTAGATGCTGGCATGGATGTGAAGAGAAGGGAACACTATTACACTGCTGGTGGGACTACAAACTAAAACAACCTTTTTGGAAGGAATTATGGAGAACCCTCAAAGAACTCAGGCTAGACCTCCCATTTGTTCCTGCAATCCCATTACTGGGCATCTACCCAGAAGGAAAAAAAAAAATCCTTTTATCATAAGGACACTTGCACCAGACTGTTTATTGTAGCTCAATTTACAACCGCCAAAATGTGGAAACAGCCTAAATGCCCACCAACCCAGGAATGGATTATCAAGCTGTGGTATATGTGCCCTATGGAATACTATTCAGCCATTAAAAGGAAGGAGACTTTACATCCTTTGTATTAACCTGGATGGAAGTGGAGCACATTATTCTTAGTAAAGCATCACAAGAATGGAGAAACATGAATCCTATGTACTCAATTTTGATATGAAGACAATTAATGGCAATTAATGACATGGTGGGGGTGGGGGAAAGGGAGAGCAGAGAGAGGGAAAGCGTGAGGGGGTAGGGTCTTGGTGTGTGCCACAACTTTTGGGGGCAAGACATGATTGTAAGAGTGTCTTTGCCTAACAAATGCAATCAGTGTAACTAGGTTTCTTGTACCCTCAATGAATCCCCAACAATAAATTAAAAGAAAAGAAAAGAAAATACATCCTGCATATCATATATTTACATTATGATTCTTAACAGTAGCAAAATTACAGTTATGAAGTAGTGACAAAAATAATTTTATGGTTGGGGGTCACCACAACTTGAGTAACTGTATTAAAGGGTTGCGGCATTAGGAAGGTTGAGAACCAGTGCTTTAGAAGCACTGCTACTTGGTGGAGAAATAAGGCTATTACAGGAATCAGAATGGGGTCCAGCTGCCTTCTGGTCAGATACCCATGGCTCATATAAATAGGTATCCCATGGTATTCAGTGTTATGGGCTAAGTGTTTCTAGAAGATGGCTTCCGTTATATTTTTATTATGAAGCATTGATTTAGAATGTTCCAAATCTAATAGAGCCTGTCTTTTCAGAAAGGAGATTCTACATAATCCCAAGGGTGATTGCTCCTTGAATAAATGATCAAATGAATTACACATTCTCTAACACAGGAGTCAAAGATCAAGATTTTGACAAGATACCTTGAAATGTTGCCTGGGGGAGGCAGTTCTGTGTTCCCTGTCCTTGCCAGGCCTGTCTCCATAGAGGACAGATGTCCAGTGGACGCCACCTCTTGTTACAGCTCTGGTTCAGCGAACCATTTTTTAGGATTACTTTTAACATTTCTATGAATATTTTCCATTCACTGAGAAACTGACTAATATCTCAAGCCATCTGCTGGGAGAGGAGTGATATGCCTAGACTTCTACGTAGAAAACAGGAGTATTAATGATAAGGAAATGTATTTGCCACTCCAAAGTCTGCATTTCTATTTCTCTTCCTGTCAAGGATCCCTCATTATCTAGAAGAGTGGTTGTAGCAGTAACATCCCTATCACCCGGGAGCTTGTTAGAAATGCCAGTTCTCAAGCCCCACCCCAGACCTAACAAATTAGAAATTTGGGGTGTGGACCCCAGCACTCGGTGCTGTAACAAGCCCTCCGGAGGTGATTCTGATGGAAGGTCAATTTTGAGAACCATTACTTTAAAGCTATAGTTTTCTTGCCAAATAGGTCTTCACCCCTAGAAGGTGTACTGGTTTTGTCACATGTGTTTCATATGTATCATGAGAGGGGAGTATGCAGGAATTGTAACTTGTAGGTTATAAACAAATGTGATGTCACATCTCTTGCTGGTTTCTGAGCAAAATTTGGTAAGAAAAAGAGCTTTAATAAAATCTATAAAACATAAGGAGATGGAGGCTGTTCTTTGGGCTATGAGCCCACCTCTCCCAAACCTCATTCCCAGCCCCACACCTTGGCTCCCTGAAAGTGGCTGAGTAGCCAGTCTGTCCCATCTCCACTTGCCAGCTCTGGTGGCTGCCACTTTTCATCTGCTTGCAGCCTCTGCTCCCCATCTTACCTTCCTCATCCCAATTCTGGTATCTAAGTGGCATTTTTTACTTCCTCAGGCAACCGCTCTCACTTCTCCACATTTAGTCATTGAGACCAATTTTATACTGTAAGGCCACTCCTAATATCTTAATACGTCTGTGCTCCATCAACAGATAGCCAAACCCAGTTCTGCTTCCAAGGCACAGATTCTACAATTCCATCCTTGAAATCTGATTCATGAGGATAGGTTCGGCCCACAGCAGTGAGGGAAATGTTTAGCGCCATCCATCACTAAATGCTTAGGAACCTGCAAAGTGCCAGGCATGCAGACAGCTGCCCAACTTCGTGCCTTGCTGGCTGGTGTCCCTTAACTCCACATGGGGGGACTTTCTTTGCCTCAGAAACTCTGTGTACCCATGAGTTTCTTGAACTGCTGATGGAAAGTCATGCCTCAGGCACTGGCCTTCTCGTCTTGCCCTCTGAGAGAGGGATTAGGTGGGATGGGTGGGGTAGGTATGGTATGTCAGTGGATCTGAAAACTGATGCTTTGCCCTTTCCAGCTCTTGGATGATAAGTGTGAACAATGTGTATGAAATTTTATGGTTTGCAAGCCACCTTCAGATTTCATGTTTACAAAAGCTCTCAACCACTCTCAGATGAGAGCAGGAAGTTAGTATCACTGTTTTGCAGGTGAGATAAAAGAAATCTGGAAGGTTGCCTGCCATCTTTCTCAGGTTGGCAATAAAAGATAAAGTTGGGATTATATTCATGTTTTATGTCAATTTGACCTTTGGTTTACCAACTCACTGTTGTTAAGTAGATAAAATCTCACACTAATAAAGGACCTCCCGATGGCTTTGTTCAGTGAAATTTTGACATAGTAATGCATTTATTGAAATCACATCTGTATTTAGTTTACAAATGGCTGTCACATCCATCACTTAAGCTAGTCTCCATAACAACCTATGTAGAATCTTTTATTATTCTTGTTTTACAGATGAGAAAATTCAGACTCAGGGAGAGTGAGCAGTTTGCTCAAAGTTACGCAGCTGCTGATTGTCACGTGAGTGTTGCTCATTTCTTCTCCGTAGGACCTCTGTCCACTATGCACAGATCCCTTCTGTTATCAATTATAAATTGAAGGGAATAAAGATGAATGCAGTCAGGCAGAGTTTCCCAAACCATTTCTGTTTAGAAATATAGATGGCTCGGGCTTCTCCCATACCTTCTGTGAACTCTCCCAAGCGCTAAGCATGGGAGCCAGTGCTCCAGGTCATGCTTCTGATCGACTGGGACTGGGAAACGCTGCATCAGGGAAAAGACACATGCAGAATACTGCAATTTAATTTTCTCCAAATGCCTCAGTTTTCTTGTAAGGGGGCATTTCCCTTTGATGAATGTCTTGAGTGGGCCTTTGGGTAGGAGGTCATTGGGGGGACTCTGACTGCTAGATCTTTTACTTTATTCTTTTTGTTTTTGAGAGATGGGGTTTTGCTATGTTGCCCAGGCTGGACTTGAACTCTTGGGTTCAAGCGATCCTCCTGCCTTGGCTTCCTGAGGATCTGGGACTACAGATGTGCATTGCTAAACCTGGCTCCTTTTACTTTATCTTTTATTCACAATTTCCTACTTATTGAATGTTTGCCATCCTTGTATTCCAAGACTGACTCTAGTTAAATTGGTGACACAATTTCTTAGTTAAGTTTGGATTCAAATTTCAGCTATCAAAGACCAGCCATGTCTTTCATCTTTCAGATTCCATGCAGTACCAAGGTTTCTCTTCTGAAAACAGACATTACTTGTTAAGTTGGTTCTTAAATATTTCCTGTTAAGGATTCCTATGGTCAGAAGACTGTAGAACCCTCAACTAGCAACAGCATCATCTGGGAACTTATTAGAAATAAAGACTCAGGCTCTGCTTTAGATGTCCTGAATCCTAAACTGCGTTTAACAAGATCCCTGGGTGATTCATATGTGCATTAACGTCTGGGAAGGAGCGGCTTGGGAGACCTTTCCATTTAGTTTCCTGTAGTTTTAGCTTACAGTATCCCTCAAGGATGTGCTTTACATTTTTTTTTTTTAGCTAGAACTCATAACATTTTATATCAAACTTTTGTGAATAAGAATGTTCTATTTTGTCGGTGAGAATATAAATTGGTATACTCACTATGGAAAACAATATGAAAGTTTCTCAAAAAAAAAAAAGAGAGAGAATTACCATATGATCCAACAATTCTACTACTGGGTATATATCCAAGGGATATGAAATCAGTATGTCAAAGATATATCTACAGCCTCCTGTTCATTGCAGAATTCTTTAAGATAGCCAAGACATGGAATCAATCTAAACGCCCATTGATGGATTAATGGCTAAACAAAATGTACTATATGTAAACAATGGAATATCATTTAGCCTTAAAAAAGAAGGAAATACTGTTATTTGTGGAACATGGATGAAGCTGGAGGACATGATGTTAAGTGAAATAAGCCAGGCACAGAAAGACAAATACCACATGATCTTACTTATATGTGGAGTGTAAGAAGTTGAATTCATAGAAATAAAGAGTAACAGTGTGAGTCTCACAGACTAGGGGATAGGGACATTGGGGAGCTATTGGTTAAATGATACAAAATTTTAGTTAGGCGGGAGGAATAAATGCAAGATATTTACTGGGCAGTATGATTAAAAAAATTCTATTAATAAAATTAAAAAATCTGGACCGATTTTTTTTGTGTGTGTATACATTTATAACATAGATGACAAAAATGTTAATAACCCTGATATATAAAAAACTTTTACAAATCAACAAAAGTACTTCAGTAGAAAAGAAAAAAGAAAAAAATAATAAAGGACCAATTAATTAGAAAAGTTAAAACTCACTAGTAATCAAAAATAGAAAAAGAGCAATATCTTTTTCATTCTTCAAACTGGCAAATGTTTAAACAAAAAGATAAAACCCAATGGAGGTAGGAATGGGGGCAGTAGATCCTCAAATTTTCTGTTATTAAAAATGGTATTAAGGACTCGGAGCCTGTCACTCAAGTGGCTAAGGCGCCAGCCACGTACACCTGAGCTAGCAGGTTCGAATCCAGCCCAAGCCCGCCAAACACCAATGACGGCTGCAATCAAAAAATGGTCGGGTGTTGTGGCGGGTGCCTGTAGTCCCAGATACTTGGGAGGCGGAGGCAAGAGATTTGCTTGAGCCCAGGAATTGGAGGTTGCTGTGAGCTGTGATGCCACAGCTCTCTATCCAGGGTGACAGCTTGAGACTCTGTCTCAAAAAAAAAAAATGGTATTAAGTATTTCTCTAAAAAGAATAATTAATAAAAAGGAATGATGCATGCCATATATTAGGTATACGTGACTGTCGCCTTAGCCCGTTGAGCCACAGGCGCCGAGCCTATTGTTAATTTTCAATGACCACTTTTTCTGGTTCACATGAATTTATTAATCAAAAATGTATTGAACTATAATTGGGTTATAGACTTCATATGAAAGCTATAAATTAGTTTCATAGTAGGGCTGAGTGCATTGGATACTTTTTCTTCCATTCTTGAGATACTTTGCTAAGCAGAGTATGTTCCAGCTCCATCCATGTAGGGGAGGGGGAGGATGGGTGGAAGGAGGGTAATTGATGGGATCACACCTACAGTGCATCTTAGAAGGGTACAGGTGAAACTTAGTAAATGTAGAATATTAATGTCTGCATTCAATAACTAAGAAAATGCCATGAAGGCTATGTTAACCAGTTTGATGAAAATATTTCAAATTGTATATAAAACCAGCACATTGTACCCCATCATTGCATTAATGTACACGGCTATGATTTAACGAAAAAAAGAAAAAAAATGTATTGAATACTTACCACATGCCAAGAACAATCAATTTCTGCCCTTAAGTTAAACTCATATAGGAGAAGTTGACATTTCTTCCTCAATATTATGATAGGAGGCTGGGCATGATGGCTCACATCTGTAATCCCAGAATTTGGGAAGCCGAGGTGGGTGGATTGCCTGAGCTCACTGGTTCTGGACCATCCTGAGCAAGAGCCAGACCCTCTCTTTTAAAAACAAACAAACAAACAAAAGAAATAGCTGGGTGTTGTGGCAGTTTCCTATAGTCCTAGCTACTTGGGAGGCTGAGGCAAGAGTTTGACGTTGCTGTGATGCCACAGCACTGTACCGAGGGTGACAAAGTGAGACTCTGCCTCAAAAAAAAAAAAAAAAAAAAAAATTACGATGCGAAAAATTTCAAAGATAGAGGAGAGTGAAAAGAATTTATACAACAACTATTTTACAATTAATGTATTGCCACATTTGCTTTGTCAAAATACCCATCCCTTCATCCATCCATCAATCTATCTTATTTATTTATTTTATTTTTTTTTTGAGATGAAATCTCACTTTGTTGCCCTTGGTAGAGTGCTGTGGCAGCATAACTCACAGCAATCTCAAACTCTTGGGCTCAGGCGATCCTCTTGCCTCAGCCTCCTTAGTAGCTGAGACCATAGGCGCATGCCACAATGCCTGGCTATATTTAGATGTGGGGTCTTGCTCTGGCTCAGACTGGTCTCGAACTCCTGCAATCCACCTGCCTTGGCCTCCCAGAGTGCTAGGATTACAGACATGAGTAACCGCACCCGGCCTATGTTTCTTTTTAATTTTCTTTTTTACTGTTGGGGATTCATTCAGGGTACAAGAAACCAGGTTTCTTTTTAATTTTTGAGGTAAAATTGCCATACAGTGAAATGCACAAATACTAAGTGTGCTGTTGGAGGAATTTTTGTTGTTGCGGGTGGGAGGGTCTCGCTATGTTGTCCTCAAACTCCTGAGCTCTACCAATACTCCCACCTCAGCCTCCCCATTAGCTGGGACTGATGGTCTACATCATTGCACTGGACTTTGGAGGATATTTACAAATGTGATTTCAATTACTATTGAGATATAGAACATTATTCTCACTCCAGAAATATCTCTCTTATTCTTTCCCATTTAATCCCCGTACACTTGCCACTCCACTTTGAGTTAACCATTGTTATGACTTTTTCCCCCACCATTTATTAATTTTGGCTATTCTATAACTTCATGAGAGTGGCATGATATATATGTGCTTTTAAATGCAAAGTTTCAATCACTTGGCATAATGTTTCTGAGATTCATCTATTTTATTGTGTGTATCATTAGTTAATTCCTTTTTATTCCCGGTTAGTATTGTCTAATTACACTTCAGATTGTTTATCCATCTTTCTATTGACAATACCTAGTCTGTTTCCAGTTTGGAAATATTTTGAACAAAGCTATCGACATGTTCTTTTGTTTTGTGGACACAGGCTTTCATTTGTTTTGGGCAAATACTTCAGGAGTAGAATTGCTGAGTCATGAGGTAAAGATTACATTTAATTTTAAAGAAACTACCAGGCCATTTCCCAAAGTCACTGTGTCATTTTTACACTCTCATCAACAAGTTATAAGAGTTCCATTTGCTGGGTGGTGCCTGCCCCATATACCCAAGGGCGCAGGCCCCATATACCGAAGGTGGCAGATTCAAACCCAGCCTCAGCCAAACTGCAAAAACAGAAAAATAGCTGGGCGTTGTGGCGGGCGCTTGTAGTCCCAACTACTCGGGAGGTTGAGGCAAGAGAATCGCCTAAGCCCAGGAGTTGAAGGTTGCCGTAAGCTGTGTGATGTCACAGCACTCAACTGAGGGCGATAAAGTGAGACTGTCCCTACAAAAAAAGAAAAGAGTTCCATTTGCTTCTTATCTTCATCAGCATTTGGTATTGTTGGTCTTTTAAATTTTAGCCAACCTAATGGATGTGCTGTTCTATCTCATTGTAATTTTGCTTTGCCTTTCCCTGTTGACTTAACAATGAAAACTTTTTCATGTGCTTATTGGTCATGCATATATTTTTGTGAAGTGTCCATTCAAAATCTTTTGTCCAATTAAAAAATTAAGTGGTTTTTAATTATTGAGATGTAGTAGTCCTTTATATATTCTAAATTCAAGTTCTTTTCTCAGATATGTTTTGTATTAATTTTTTTATTTCTTCCTTTTTTCTCAGATATGTTTTGTGAATATAAGAAACTGATTTTAAGTAAAATAAAAAAGAATTCAGGGAATACAGAAAAAGAGGAGAACACTGGTTAAATACTTTTACCTTAAGTTTAGTTCTTTTGCTTTTAACTAATCAGTCTTTGTTTCCCAAATTGGATTGTTACTTCTGATTTAGAGGTAAATCATAGTGTTTCTCTGACATCAAACATGCCACCAAACCTGGATTGTTGATTGTCCACCTGACAGGTCCTCTCGGTCTCTGGTCTCTCTCCTGGACACTGCAGCAGTGTCCATAGGATCCCCTCATTTGACTCTAAATACCCCCTACAATTTATTCTCCACATAAAAGCTATGGTGCCACCTTTAAAAAACTCTCTAGCTCAAAATTACCCAATGGTCTCCCATATCTCTGCGTTTCTTTCCCCTTTTCTTCTGTCCACTCACTGGCTTACTCAATGGTAGCCACATCCACCTTACTGTCTTTGGAAATTCCAAGCATGCTACTGTCCCAGGGTCTTTTTGCCCCTGCTGTGCCCTTTCCATGATGCATTCTAATCCCACACACAAGTGTATTTCCAGGGCTTACTCCCCCCCCCCACTTTATTCAGTTCTTTTCAAATATCACTTCCTTGGAGGGACCTTCACTATGTATTCATAAAACTAGCAAACAGAAACTTTCTTGCAAATTCTTTGTATCTGCTTATCCTACTTTACTTTTCTTCATAGCTCTCATCTTCATGTTTACTTGAATATCATAATCGAAAAATTATATTTATTTATCCTGGAAGCTCTTTGAGGACAGGGGCTTTGTCCACTTTATTCTCCACTTTGTCCACTTTATTCTCCACTACCTAAAATGGAGACTGGCACACAGTAACTACTCTACAAATACTTGTTCAATGAATAAGAAAAAAATCAGATCTGAGTGTCATTCAAGCCAAGAATTCTGTAATCTTAGGCATGTGGGGGGAAGTGGCTTTGGAAACCCAGCATTACAGACAATGAAGTGCTTTGTTTAGACAACGTTACCTCTACCTGGAAGACAGCCCCAAACTTAGTTGCCAAGAAACCATGATTAGCTCACAACCAACAAATATTAAAGCACTCATAATAACTAAAGGGAGTAAGGCAGTTTTTCTATACCAAACCAGGCATTTTATTGTTATTGTGCAAGAGACTTGAGGCAAAAAGAGAGAGGCAGCTAATGAGGTCTTGCTATAAAAGAAGAAAAGGTCATAAGTTGTTTACCGCCAAAGTGAATAAATAACTCAATTGCCATTTAGTGTTTAAAAAGTATTCATTTAAGAAAACCAGAGCTTTCACTAAAGTTTTTCCCTTTTTTTGTTCTTTAAAGTTACCTTTAAATTAAAGACTTTATTTTTCAGGGCTAGATGAGGGGGTTCATGCCTATAATCCTAGCACTTGGGAGGCTGAGGCAGGTGGATTGCCTGAGCTCACAGGTTTGAGACCACCCTGAGCCAGAGCTAGGCCTCGTCTTTAAAAATAGCTGAGCATTGTGGGCGGGCGCCTGTAGTCCCAGATACTTGGGAGGCTGAGGCAAGAGAATCACTTAAACCCAGGAGTTTGAGGTTGCTGTGAGCTGTGATGCTTCGGCACTACAAGGGTGACAAAGTGAGACTCTGTCTCAAAAAAAAAAAAAAAAAAAAAAAAGAAAATTTTTCAGAGGAGGTTTATGTTTGTAGAAAAATTGCAGGGAAAGTAGAGTTCTCATGAGTGCTGTTTCCCCTGTTATCTACATCTTGCATGGGTGTGGTATGTTTGTTACATCTGACAACGAGTAGTGATATCCTATGAACTAAAATCCATCATTTTTACTAGGGTTCACTGTTTGTGATGTACAGTTCTATGGGTTTTGCCAAATGGTAATGTCATTCATTGCCCTAAAGCTCCTCTGTGCTCCAACTATTCATCTTTCTCCTCTTCCTTCCCAAACCCTGGCAACCACTCATCTTTTTCTTGTCTTTATATAGTAGTTTGGTTTTTATTTTATTAACAAAAAAATGATTCCTGTAAATGGGAGAGGAATAAAAAAGATGTAAATGACAAAAAATTGAGAGTGTATTTTGTCCATTTAATTCTCCATTGTATCTACAGAATCTAGTGACTGGGGAATAATAGGGGTAACCTGTTTAGATTTTATTAATAACATCTATTCTCGTTATTATTTATGTATATGTGATCAAATATATATCCTCTCATTTGTATGAGAGGATAACCTACTTATGCCAAGACCTTTTTTTTTTATTTTGAGACAGAGACTTACTTTGTTGCCCCAGTAGAGTTGGTAGAGTTCTGTGGCGTCATAGCTCACAGCAACCTCAAACTCTTGAGCTTAAGTGATTCTCCCGCCTCAGCCTCCTGAGTAGCTGGGACTATAGGTGATGCCACAATGCCTGGCTATTTTTAGAGACTAGGTCTCGCTTTGGCTCAGGCTGGTCTTGAACCCGTGAGCTCAGGCAATCCACTCGCCTTGGCCTCCTAGAGCACTAGGATTATAGGCATAAGCCACTGTGCCTGGCCTTATGCTAAGACTTTTTCAATATTTAATATATATATATATATTGTAGTTTTTGGCCAGGGCTGGGTTTGAATGTGCCACCTCTGGCACATGGGGCCGGTGCCCTACTCCTTTGAGCCACAGGTGCCATCCAATATTTAATATGTTTTTGGACATTCTTTTTTTTTTTTTTTTTTTAAAGACAGAGTCTCACTTTATCGCCCTGGTAGAGTGCTGTGGTGTTACAGCTGACAGCAACCTCCACTTTCTGGGCTTAGGTGATTCTCTTGTCTCAGCCTCCCAAGTAGCTGGGACTACAGGCACCTGCCACAATGCCCGGCTATTTTTTTGTTGCAGTTTGGCTGGGGCTGGGTTTGAACTTGCCACCCTTGGTATATGGGGCCAGTACCCTACCCACTGAGCCAGAGGCACCGCCCTATTTTTGGACATTCCACTAGATACTTCATATATATCTTCTCTGAATCTTTACCACTACCACCAACAAAAACCGAGATATTACACTTAAGCTCCAGGTGCTTCTTAACTTACTTCTGGAGTTTATAATATAATAACAGTATTACTCAATAACAATACTTAATGATGGACATTTATAGTTTACAAAAAATTCTCACATGAATGATTTTACCTTAACACCCAACTTTTGAATTATTATTAACTTTATTATATGGTGAGTGTAAGTGACTTGTCCCTGAACTACTTCTAGTTTTAAGTTTTCTGATACCAAATCCTGCATCACTGCACTGTTGATTTACACTGGACTTGTGACAAACTGACATTTATTTGTCCCACTTGTCTTAATGTTTAACCATGTCATCTGTACTTTAAACCCGTGCAGTTATTTACATTTAGTAATGTATATATTTTTCTTTCACTAGACAGTCAAAAATATTTACTAAGCAGCTATGATTCTGCTGGGAGCTTTGTTTATGTTGATGAATAAAACATGTTTGGTTTTTGCTAAAGTAGGGGCTGAAGTCTGTTTAATTTATACTTGTTTTATTGACTAAGTTACAATGGTGAGGATTTTTTGAGTTCCTTTTGCCATCAAGCTCCCAAATACACTTTAATATCATTTGCAGATTTGGAAACCATATTTTATGTTCTCATCCTAGTCATTGCATCTTTATGTCAAGTCTTTTATTTCCTTTATTGATGGATTTAAAGAAGGAAGCTAAAGAGGGAGCTCTCTTTGGGTAAGGCTGTTTAACAAGTTTTATAGCTGCCTAGCATTTTTCCACCTTGCTTATAAGCATATAAGAAAAGACTTTACCAAATGATTTCCCAAAGTTGAAGGTCACTATGTGTCAGTATTTCCTGATATCTAGGGGTTAAGTGCAGGGACTTGGGAGCCCAGACCTAAAAATCTCAGCTCCACCACTTATCAGCAGGGCAATCTTGGCCATGTTACTTGATTTCTCTGTTCCTCAGTTTTTAATGTTTAGAAATGCATTTATAAATGTGGAAAACTTAATTGTAAATTGATAAATTTTAGTAGATCTCAAAGTCTAAACAAAATGGCTGATTTTCCGGGAAAATGAAAATGAGCAAAATTAGTGCAAGGAGAGATAAACAACCTGAGTAGGCCCAAAATAATTAAAGAAACATAAAATATTATTAAAATTTTCATTTAAAGAAAAAAACTTAAATTGTTTTATAATGGAATTCCACCTTCATCTTCAAGAAAGAGTTAATTTGTATGTGTATCAAGATAGTTCAGACTCTGAAAAGGTATGGAAAATTCCTCAATTAATAATAGGAATCAGGCTCATGCCTGTAATCCCAGCACTTTGGAAGGGTTAGGTGGGAGGATTGCTTAAGGCCAGGAATTTGAGAACAACTTGGGAAACATAGTAAGATCCCATCTCTACAAAAAATAAAAATGTTACCTGGGCATGGCACCTGTAGTCCTGACCACTTGGGGGGATGCAGCCTGTTTGAATCCAGGTGTTTGAGGTTACAGTGAGCTATGATCATACCACAGCACTGCAGCCTGGGCAACAGAGTGAGGCACTGTCTCTAAAAAAGAAAAGAAAAATCCCCAGAACCAATAATATGAAGCAAGCATAACTTTAATATTAAAATCTGATATATATAGCACAAAATGCTCTGTATTCTAACTTATGAATATACATGAAAAAATTCTAAATAAAACTTCAACAAGTCTGCTTAGAATATATGAACTAAGTTGTAAGACTTTGATACTACATGATTTCAGATTTATTATAAAGTTACTGAAATCAAGAAAATGTTATAATGGCAAAAGAATAGTCTTGTGGAAAAATGGGCTCCAGAAATAGATACACACATACTTATGTTCAGTTGAATACTGATAAATAATGTAAAGGAAATAGAGAAAGAATCATCTTTTAAACAAATAGTGCTGAAATAATTGGAACTCTGTATATAAAAATAAGAACAAAAGAATAAAGACAACAATAAAATTTTGGCCCACACCTCACATCTATAAAGATGTTAAGTTGAGACAGATTATAGATAACAAATTTAAGAGCTAAAGCTATAAAACATCTGGAAAAAATAGGAGAAAAAACCTTTTTAAATTCTGAGTTAAGCAAAGATTTGTAAAACAGGACATAAAAATGAAACATAAATGATGGAAAGTGTTTCGTGAAAATTAAAACTTCTGCCCATTGAAAGACAAAACTAAATTAAAAGAGTAAGGGACTGAGTAAGGGGAAGTATTTGGTAAAACATTTATTTTATAAAGGCCTATAACCCTTTTTAACCAGAATACATAGATAATATAACCAGACACATAGATAACTCTTATAATACTGGGTCAGACAGCCCATTGACGATACCAAATGCTAGCAAAGATTTGGAGCAACTGGAACTCTCACACCTTCCTATTGAGAAAGCAAAATAGTACAGCTACTTTGGAAATGTTTGTATTTCTTGTAGTGTTAAACATGCATTTATAATAAGATGATCCAGTAATCTCATACTGTGGTATTTACCCAAGGGAATAAAAGCATTTGTCCACAGGAAAAATTATACATGTTTTTATAGTAGATTTATTCCTAATAGTCCATAATTGGAAACAAAAAGCCCCAAAATACATCCATAGTATATGAATAAACAAATTGGGATACACTCATATAATGGAATTGTATTCAACAATGAAAAAGGAGAAAAACTACCAATATATGAAACAAAAAGGATAAATTTCAAAAGTATTACATAGAGTGATAAAAGCCATTCACAAAAGTCTACATACTATATGACTTTATTTATGCTATGACATACTGGACAAAACATAAGGACAAAAATCAAATCTGGAGTTGCCAGGAGTTTGAGGTGGGAATTGATCACAAAAGGTATGAGGAAATATTTTGGTGTGACAGAAATGTTTATATCTTTATTGTGGTGGTGATTACATGACTAACTATATTTGTCAAAACTCATCAACCAAATACTTTAAAAAGATCATTCCGTAGAGAACCCAGAATGACCATAGCTTAGTAATGGGTTAGATTATCCACAGATGAAAGGCTATTATAGGACATGCTGTGAAAAATCTGGAGAACAATTGAGCTGAAATTCAAATAAATTATCTATTTACCAGAACAAGGCACAGCACTCTTCAAAGAAAGACAATGAAATCTAGTTGTCGGGGCCCAGGACTAGCCAGAACTCAGGCCCGGCTTAAGTAGGTTCCGACGCAGACCGGTAAATTACCTTGCTCAGGTCTCTTAGGTGCCTGAGAGCTATCTACTTCAGCAGGAGAGAAAGAGAGTGTCTTAGAGAGAGTAAAGCAGTCTTCTTAGAAAGATAGATCTTAGTCTTTAGTAGAGCTTAGTGATCTTCAGCAGAGAGATACCATGCTGACGTTCTGCAGGCAGAAGAGGAGACAGAGTCAGAGTAAGCGAGTCCGTGATAGAATGCGCATGCTCTTTGACTGCCTTCTCCTTCAGCCTAATATAAGGCTGATCTCGTGCTTCTCAAGACCACAGGTGTAGAGAATGCCAATTCACCACTGCTCTCATCTCGCCAGTTCTCATGCTTGTTAGGAGAGCTAAATCCCTCTCCATGCCCTTTCCACCCAGGTGTTCCATTATTGAGCTATACAGGTATTTCTTATAATTCTTGCCCCTAGCCATAGGCTATATGGGCTGCAACACTAGTCATGTGAGAACTTAAAATTATAACGTCCAGCATCCAAAAAAATTGTTAGATATGCCAAGAAGGAAATTATGACTCATAACCAGGAAAAAATCAGTAAATAGAAACAGTCTCAGAAATTATATATAGAGATGATGGATTAGAACATAAAGATGCATAACTATGTCCAATTAAAGGACATATTTAAAGGAAAGCATGAGGACAGCAAGTAGAGGAATGGAAGATTCAAATGAACAAAATAAAAATTTACTATGTAGGATTAATTACAGAAGAAAGATAATGCACTGTAAACTTTATAATACAGATTATTTATACCATACTATATACAATATAATACATATTAGAGGCCCTATACCTATGTGTTGTATATATAATATAATCTGTGTTATATTATGTATAATACTATATAATACGCAAAAGTAAAATGTATAACAAAATAGCATTAAGAATGGGAGACAGAAATGTACTGTTGAAACATTCTTATATATGAAATGGTTAACATTATTTGAAAGTATATTGCAGTAAGGAAAAGATGCATATTGTAAACTCCAGAGCAACCTCTAACAAAAACCACAAAGAAGTATGGAAAATAGGCCTTTAGTTGAGATAAAATAAAATCCTTAAAAAATACTCAATTGGGGAAGTGGAAGGGGAAAGAGGAGAGTCCACCCCTGTCTATAGCACATCTCCTGGGTGCGGAAACTACAGCAGGGTCCTTATCTAACAAATACAAACATTGTAACCTTGTTGTTGGTACCCTCATATTAATTTGAAGTTAAAAAAATACTCAATTGATCCCAAGAAATGCAAAAAAAGATGCACAAAGGAATAAATTACATTAGATAAATAGAAAACAAATAGCAAGATGGTAGACTTAAATTCAACCACTTGGTAATTATATTAATGTAAATGATCTAAACACTCCAATTGAAAAGAAGAGATTGTCAGACATGATTTAAAAAGCCACACCCTGAGCTGAGTGCGGTAGCTCACACTTATAATCCTAGCATTCTGGGAGGCAGAGGCAGGTGGATTGCTTGAGCTCAGGAGTTCAAGACCAGCCTGAGCAAGAGCGAGACCCCTATCTCTAAAAAATATCCAGGCTATTAGTGGGTGCCTATAGTCCCAGCTACTCAGGAGGCTGAGGCTTGGGAGCTTGGGAGGATCGCCCAAGCTCAAGAGTTTGAGGTTATGGTGAGATAAGATGCCACGACACTCTACCCAGGGGGGCAAAGTGAGACTCTGTCTCAAAAAAAAAAGCCATACCCAAATATATACTCTCTGCTGGGAGCCAAAACATATATATTATTATATATTTATTATATAAATATAATAACACAGGTTAAAAGTAAAAAAATATAGAAAAAATATACCATGTAAAGAAGAAGTTTCAAAAAGTTTGAGTGGTAGCTTGGCACCCATAGCCTAATGGTTAGGGCATTGGCCACATACACCGGGGCTGGCAGATTCAAACCCATTATTAAACAACAATGTCAACCACAACAACAACAGAAAAAGTAGCCGAGTGTTGTGGTGGGCGTTTGTAGTCCCAGGTACTTGGGAGGCTAAGGCAAGAGAATCGCTTAAGCCCAATAGTTTGAGGTTGCTATGAGCTGTGACACCAGGGCACTCTACCGAGGGTGACATAGCAAAACTCTGTCTCAAAAATAAATAAATAAATACACAAATAAAATAGTAAAATAAAATAAAAATAAAGTGTTACCAGAATTAAAAAAAAAAAAAAAAAAGCTTGAGTGTCTGTATTTTAGTAACAGACAAAGTAGACTTCAGACAGAGGATCTGCTGTCTACAAAAACACCACAAATTGCATTCCTAATGGTTGTAGGTACAAGTAAGCATATGCTTTTGCTTCCCAACTAGTTTTTGTTATTCCCTCTCCTTTCTAGAAGCGGGGTGAGTGCTTCTGGTTTGACAGTGTCCCCTTTAAAATTCAGGTTTTGAAACTTAATGGCCAGTGGCTTAGGATTAAAAATCGGAGCCTCAGTCTAGAAATCTGAATGCCTCAGGACTTCCTGGCCCCCAGAACTGCAAGAAGACAAATTTCTGTTCTTTATAAATTATCCAGTCTTAGGTGCTACAGAAGCACAAACTGGCTAAGTAAGACAGGGAGTTACAAGAGCATTTTATGGCATTTGTGCGGAATGTCTCACCAGATCACAGGTGATCTAGTTCACAAACCCTGCCTGTGGTGTCGGTGCCACTCACATGTGGCTCAAGCCCATAGTTTACATGCCTCTGGCCTGCTTCCTGCTACCCTCCTCTGAGAACCCTACCTACCCCAGCTGGCACCTTGTTCTGATCACTCCTCTGTAGAGGCTACCAGCACTCTCATTGATACCATTGGGCTTTATTTCCTAGGAACTCTGTTTAATTCAGCTGAAGTAGATCTTGTGGGAAAATCCTCAATTTTCATTTAGTTTACATCAGGACTCCCTGTTATAGAAATTTGGACTAACAGAGCACACACTCATGGGTTGTGTCATGAGATAGTCTAGAAGTAAATTCTCATTGGCTCAGGAGACTGGTCTCTAGTTAGAATTTCTTAAGATAATTCATAAAATGTAAAAAAAAATTGGTTAACATGATTCTTATTGATTATAGATAGCAAGACACCCAAAATGGAAAAGAAGAATGTGACATTAGGGCTCCTAGATTGAGTCTCTTACAAAATGTGGATGTGAAAATCATTAATGAACCAATTCTGTCCTTGGAATTGATCACGAACAAACCTATGGCCAGTCTCGCCCACATGATCCCTTAGGTGAAAAAGGAGAGGCTGTGAGAGAGGAATGCTGACTCTTGCTCATCTGACCTGGCCAGCCTTGAATGGGGACATGGGGACACTGGCTGGTGTTGAAGGAAGACATCTGTCTTAAGGAGAACCACTCAGGGACTACAGCCTTCTATTCACAACCCTGACTGATCGATTTATGTAGTATGCCCTAATCTTTCACATAATCTAGATCTTAAGCATAGGGTCAAGAAATTGTCCTCCATAAAATACTATATTTTGCCATGTATAATGTGCTCCCATGTATAACACACACCCACATTTTTTTTTTATTGTTGGAGATTCTTTGAGGGTACAAGAAACCAGTTTACCCTGATTGCATTTGTTAGGTAAAGTCCCTCTTACAATCGTGTTTTGCCCCCAAAAGGTGTGGCACACACCAAGACCCCACCCCTCTTCCTCCTTCCCTCTCTCTGCTCTTCCTTTCCCCACCTCTCCCTCACTCTTTCTCTCTCTGCTCTCCCCTTCTCCCAACCCCACTGTGTCATTAATTGTCCTCATATAAAAATTGAGCACATGGGATTCATGCTTCTCCATTCTTTTTTTTTTTCTCTTGCAATTTTTTGCCAGGGCTGGATTTGAACCCACCACCTCCAGCATATGGGGCCAGCGTCCTACTCCATTGAGCCACAGGTGCCGCCAAGCTTCTTCATTCTTGTGATACTTTACTAAGAATAATGTGTTCCACTTCCATCCAGGTTAATACAAAGGATGTAAACTCTCCATTTTTTTAAATGACCAAATAGTATTCCATAGTGTACATATACCACAGCTTGTTAATCCATTCCTGGGTTGGTGGACATTTAGGCTGTTTCCACATTTTGGTGATTGTAAATTGAGCTGCAATAAACAGTCTAGTGCAAGTGTCCTTATGATAAAAAGATTTTTTTCCTTCTGGGTAGATGTCCAGTAATGGGATTTCAGGATCAAATGGGAGGTCTAGCTTGAGTTCTTTGACAGTTCTCCATACTTCCTTCCAAAAAGATTGTATTAGTTTGCAGTCCCACCGGCAGTGTAAAAGTGTTCCCTTCTCTCCACATCCATGCCAGCATCTGCAGTTTTGAGATTTTGTGATGTGGGCCATTCTCATTGGGGTTAGATGGTATCTCAGGGTGGTTTTGATTTGCATTTCTCTA